>WBZZ01000988.1:0-40000 GCA_019918135.1 Paulinella micropora | reverse complement strand
AGAGAAGGAGGCTCGTGAATCGATGATGCGTGGCTTTTTTCAGCAGAGCCGAAAGCATGGGTAGTTATATCCCAACACCACCCTCCCTCCCCCCCCCCCTCCCTTTTCCGATCACCCTACCCTCATCCAGCTTGAGGGTATCCGGAAAACAAATAATATAATTCAATAATATTATATACTAGTATCTATTTCTAAAAAAACTTCCACCTCGCTAACTTCCCTGTAACCACCACCCCCCCCACCAACCCCCCCCCCAACCCCCCTCCACCCAGGTTTGTAATGTTCGAAATATTAAATTAATAAATTATTTTTACTACTTTATTAATAATATCAATATGCAATGTATTTAACTTTATTTAGCAGTTAGAGGTTACTATAGGTATTAAAAAAAATTGACCTATAAGTACTTATAAGTAACTATTTCGACCTAAAAGGAACCCCCTCAGTTTCGCGAAACTTTAGTTCTTTTCGTTTCCTTTCTTCCTGTTGGAGTTTCCTCGGTAGGCCTCCTTCATCTCTACCTTGCCCTTGCGCCGCCACCACAGCCATCTACTATTTATCCGCCGGACGAAGCGACTCATTCGCCAAGACCCTCCGCTCGAAGAGTAGTCGGAATTGCTCCCAAGTATTAATACGGGACGGCGAAGACAACTGCTCACCCAGGAACGCCGTGCCTCCATAGCTCCCTTTCCGAGCACTTACTCAACGCAGCCTAAAGTTTTAATAAACTGTATCTTCAACATGACACTGATAGGTTCCCCGTGATCCTCCAAGAAGTCGCAGTGCGTTTCGAAGTCGCTCATCTGAGCCATCATATCTTCTTTACAGTTAAACTTCCACATACTGATCATCGTGTTCTACGATAGATTATATACTGTCGTACCTGAGCACGGTCAATCTCTACTTGTGTCGGTATATCGCAGGGTCGGGTACATACACCTCGACTTCGGATATAGCTATTAGGACTGGCCCCCTAATACTATATAATAGGATATCCGCCTTATACAAGGGTATGTCATTAAAAAAGACAATGTACTTACGATCTCCCTGTGAATAATAATAATAATAATAATAATAATAATAATAATAATAATAATAATAATAATAATAATAATAATAATAATAATAATAATAATAGTGTATCTCCTGCCAATTGCTCAGCCAAAAGGCCATGTGCATCCAGTCCTCCATTCCATAAGGAAAGTCTCCACACCAATCGGTGGAATAAAGGAAGTGACGGCATAGAACATTACTCTAGGAGCTTTATACCAATCAGCCCATGGAAAGGACCAATGGCCTATGTACTCCCTAATAATAATAATAATAATACTAATAATTGTGCTTCTCTGTCAATGGCTGATGCATTTCTGCACATGCGCCTCCATCGTCTCACCCGTGAGGGGAGTACGAAGAATTGACGATAAGCTCTAATGACACCCCCGCAAGGGCAGTTCCAACACTTCCAGACGGGCCGGTATGTTCAATGAAAATACTGGTCCAGAAATAGACCGGTATGTTCAATGAAAATACTGGTGGCACCGACGGGAATCGAACTGGCGACAGGGCCCAGATGGTAGAACTTGACCACTGGGCTATCACGGTGTCCAATAATAATAATAATAATAATAATAATAATAATAGTGCTTCTCTGTCAATGGCTGATGCATTTCTGCACATGTGCCTCCATCGTCTCACCCGTGAGGGGAGTACGAAGAATTGACGATAAGCTCTAATGACACCCCCGCAAGGGCAGTTCCAACACTTCCAGACGGGCCGGTATGTTCCATGAAAATACTGGTCCAGACGGATCGGTATGTTAATAATAATAATAATAATAATAATAATAATAATAATAATAATAATAATAGACTTATCAGTCAATTGGCCTTTGATCATGTCGGACATGTGCCTCCATTGGTAGCACGGGACCGTTCGGTGACGCGGCTCCGCTGCAAAGACTCGACTGGCAGTGCAATGTGCAAATGAGCGTGCTGTGCATGTGCAAGTGGGTGCAAGGAGTGAGAGGATTTATCTGCCGAGAAGAAGTCCGCGACGCTGCGCTGACCTCCACCTACAACAGATCTAGCCAGACATTCTACCTGACTAGGCCTTCCCCTCCTTCTACCCACCTCCTGAACGACCGTGAGGTCGATCACCTCCTCCTCCTCCTCCCCCCCCTCTGCCTCCCTGGTCTGCGCCTCCAACTCCTCCCACTCCTTCCAGATGGTGGCAACAAACCTTCCTAACTCCTCCTCCACCTCTTCTGGGACAGGGATAAACAAAACGCCGAGCATCACCGCCATCTTTTCATCCTCCCCCTTCAGCCATTCCTCTTTGAAGAGCCTCATCTCCTCCTCTGCCTCCCGCAGTTCCCTGTGATAAAGCCCTCCTCGATTCGGCATGAGGGGCTGCCGGGCTTGCGCCTCATCGATAAACTTAAACAGTGCCTCACGAGAGCTCGCAAACGTTGGGCAATGCAGCAGGAAGTGACGTAACGACTCGTTAACCTCAGTGCCACACAAGGCGAAACAGCTTGAGCAGTCCGGCGAGCATGAGCCAAATTTGGATCGGTAGAGGCGAAGGCGATTGTTGCAGCTCAACAATCGCCTTCTGATAAGGTTGTGACTTCCCCCCTCCAGCGCCCGCCAACGTGGGAAAGCAGAGCGGGAAGACATCTGGCTAAGCAGCACCCTAAGCCCATCAGAGGGCTTAGCCTGCCGCTCCCAGCCAGCTACTTCCTGCCGGACAGACCATTGCTTTACCACCTCGTTCCAGTTCGCCAGAGCGGCCCGCCAGTCCTTATCATCTACCGTGCCATCTTCGTTCACGACCCGCTTGAGCGCATCCAAGCCCTCCCGCAGCCTGTGATCTGCTAAGATCAAATTTTCCGTATCTTCCTTCCATTTGCACCGACCCGTGTTGTAAAGCCTGCGTGTTAGCGCTGTGTTGCCCAGTAACTCGATGCGCCCTAGGAACCGAAGCCGGGCCGCCTTGGCAAGGATGCTAAAACTCGGCGTGCGGCCTAAACCCCTGGTGATGCAGCCGCTTGTGCGCGTACCAACACCCAAGATGACCCGCAGGGGCGCTACCAACGCGCCCTCCAGCTTACTCAGCCTGTTGGCGCCCGGCAGATCCCAAAAAGCCGATGCGTAAAGCAACTTTGCGCCAACCATTTGCTGCCAATTCATCAGCCGAAGACGCGCTGGAACTTCATGGGCAATCCAGAGGGGGTAGTAGGCAGCCGTTCCCGCTACAGTGATTTCCGCCGCCCGCTTCGCTTGCGGTTTATCGGAGAGGGTGTCCGTGAGCAGAACTCCCAGGTATTTGTAGTGGTCGGTGACGTTGAGAACCTTGCCCCGGAACCTCACGCATGGGGGCGACTTTTTTGACTTGGCGTGCCCGTATATCGGCATGACTTCCGTCTTGCCCGGTTTCAGGTTGATTTCAAGCCGATAGTCCTCCACGAATGTCGCCACGACATTTACAATCTGTTGAAGCTCCGTGACACTATGCGCAATTACCGCAACGTCGTCGGCGTAAAGCAGGGTCCGTATGTCTTCGATGCGGTTGAGGTCCTCGATCTCCAACTCTTTCGCGATTCGGACCGTTAGCTCATCCATGAAGACGTTGAACAGCGACGGTGACAACGGCGACCCTTGCTGAACTCCCATCTCTTCCAGCACTTCACCAGTGAGTTCGCCATCGACTAGCACTCGCGATGACGTTCTTCGGTAAAAACGTCGCAGAATGCGATAGAACTTGCCCTGTACCCCCATCTGGGTTAGCCTCTGAAACAACCCGGCCCGCCAAACCGTAGGGAATGCCTTTCTCAGATCCACGAACAAAACGAAAGAACGGAGGCCAGCTTGTTGTCTAAGGCGCAGACGCTCCTTAAGGACAAAAATCTGGTCCCCCGTACTACGTTTTGGCCGGAACCCACCCTGCTCTGGGCGAAGCCTGCCCGGCTGATCGATGAAAGTCGTAAGCCTCGCCGCCAAAAGGGAAAGATACATCTTACCCAGACAGCTCAGAATCGCGATGTCTCTCCAATTTTCCGGATCGGTTGTGTCGCCTCCTTTTGGGATGTTGACGATAATCGCTTTGCCCCAGTCGCTGGGGGTGTATTCGCACGATTTCTACCAGTTGAAGAAGCGCACCAGAAAGCTCACAATCCGCGTGCCTCCGTACTTGAGCATCTCGTTCTTGATCTTATCCGGTGAGCACGCTTTGTGATTCTGGAGATTTTCCTGGCAGAGCTCCACTTCCTTCTCGGTGTAATCATAGTCCAGCGGGCCCGTCTCAGTCCGGATCTCCTCGGCTTGCGCCATGGCCTCGAATTGGTCGCGCAGGTTGTCGTTATACTGGAAGGTTTCGCGGGCCTTCCGCTCGGGCTCAATCCGCGCTGCTTCCTCATCAGAACCGACTTCCCTACACATGCATCCTCCAAAAACTGGTTTTCTTTGGGGACCACCATAGTATTACGTCGGCGGTATTCTTCCCATTCTTGTAGTTTTTCCCGGAGTGTGCATGCCAGAGTGCCATCGGGCTTCCGAACAGGAGCAGAAGCGTTCGACCGCCGAACCCCGCCCAAACGCTTTGACAGCTTCCAGTACGTGGCCATGGTAGCGCTCCTGAAGTTGGCAGCGGTGTCATTCTGGACCCGCTTCCACGCTTGGTCCTTCTTCTCTTTGCATAACCTTCTGACCGCCTTCCTCGCTTCTTTATATCTTTGCCAGGCCTCTCGGTTGGCCTCATTCCTTCGCCAGAGGCCGTATGCCTCTCTCCGTCGCGCAATCGCTTCCCTAAGACTCTCATCAAACCATGCATTAGTAAACCCTGGCCTAATCACCCGAACTCCCAAGACCTTCACGGCTGCGCCCGTGAAAGCTCGGACCACTAAGCTAGCGACCCTATCTACCTCCTGCTGAAGCTCATCCGGGTCCTCCACTGCTGATAGATCTGGGAGGCCATCTGGCAACAGCCCCGATATACCAGCTGCAAAGGTCTCGTCGTACTTCAACCTAAGCTTAGACAGCTCACTCTCCTTACCCTCAACTACCCTGCCTATCAAGCGCTCTGCCTTGAATGCTTTGTACCTCTTTACCTGCTTTTTGGGGGGTGGCTGTCCCCCCAGACCAGTTCCGCCCACACAGCTTTGTGGTCGGTATCAAGGTCTACCTCGTCGACGCCGAAGCTTGCCTCCTCCGCCAGCTCGGAAGAGACGCAGATGTAATCCAGTAGATGCCTTCGTCCACCTACAGTTTCCTGCCTAGACCACCAATATTTGTCCCCCCGTGGTTGCAAAAACCCACTGAGATTGCGCAACCCCGTGGCAACAAGCATCGCAGCCAGCAACTCACCATTCTCACTCCTAACCCCTCTACCCCTCTCATCTATCTCGCCAAAGAGGCCCACCACTCCCTCCTCCCGCGCTATTCTGGCGGGCCCCAGCTTAGCATTAGCATCACCAACCGTAACCACATGACCTTTGGTGGCGAAGTAGGAGACGGCCGCCTGCCACGCCTCACAGGCTGCAATAGATTCCTTTCGTTGATTTTCTTGGGGGAAGTAGCCGTTGCCGACCAACACATCCGACGCCGTCGCGCTCCCAGACGACAGCCTCACCCACAATTGCTGTGGGTGTGGAACAGGCGCCTGTACAATGGTAGCGCACGGTGCCAGATAGTTGGCCACCAACGTCAAGACTCCCCCCAAGAGACGCGAGCCCGCACCAGTTGCAGCCGCTTTGCCGAGGACTGTGAAGCCGTCGACTTGGAGCTTCTCCACCTTCTGCGACGATAGGTTGTGCTTCTGGACTCCGACGATCACCCAGCCTCGCTCCTTGTAGTGCTCCGGCCATTCCCCAAAGCCTGGGCTATCCGCACCCACTTTGCCTTGCCAATTATGTGAGGCCACCCTCAGTGGTAAGCCTTTCACAAATTGGGAAGAACGAAGCTGATGCCGATGCCTGCGCTTCGGTTGAGCCCGCCTGGAGCCCTCCGCCACCCTCCACGGCCCATCCTGCACCCTCCGCCCCAGCTCCTCCAGCTCCCGCATCCCGCCCCACTCCGCCAAGGGAGATTCACCGCTTGAGGCTTCGCCCTGGGGCTCGTCGACTTCCATGTCGAGCACCCAGTAGCCAAATCCCTGCTTGCGAAGCTCCCTCTGCATCTCTACATACTGGGCACCCCCCCGTGCAGCCCGCTGCTTCTCTCTTTCCCGGAAAGTCCTACCCGTCGCAACGTGAACCTTTCCCGTGAAGAACTTACTCTCCCGCAGCAGCCGCACCATCTTCTCCGCCTCCTCACAAGACACACATTTAATCCGCAAATGTCGCCCACTACCTCTGCCCGCGAATTCCACCTCGACTTCCCCGAGACCGAGAATTCGGAGCTCTCGCGCCATGACCACTGTCTGAGAGACATGCGATAGCCCCCATACTATGCAACATCTCTTATCCAGCTCATTTCGTACCTTCCTCCGCCACCTCCTCGGTGGCGGTACCGCTTGCCACACGCAGTGACCAGACCTTTCCGGACGTGACTTTTCTTCCGAGGTTGGGGAGGGTGATCGAGATGCAGCAGGATTGCTGGCTCTACGTGATTCAGGTTGCCCGTCAGGTACGCGAGCACTCGACCACCCCACCCCGGCCGAGTAGCCGTCGCCACCCGCAGGCGCACTCCCACGGGGAACGTCTAAACCTGAAGGATTACCGCCTTGACCCATAGGGCCAGCACTAGCGGCCGCGCTCTTCGCATAAGAACCTGACATAAGTGGTATGAGACCCCGGTGCCGCATTGATCGAGTTGTAAACTCGATAAATGAGGACCCAGGTGGGGTTATTTAAAGCTCAACCCTTAAAAAGCATACGTGTACGTATGTATAGGAATACACACAAACACTCACCTGCATCCGTAACCAGGCACGAGGCAGACCCGCTGTGCATCATCGAGGTAGGTGTCGTGGCAAACCACCCTGCGTCCGATAAACGCTGCAAGTGAGTCATCTACCGAGAGCACAGAGTGACAGGCCCGTGCACGTGTACCCACCACCCCATAACCCTCCGCCAGCAACCCCATGGCATCCGCAGGATGAGCACGAAAGGTGCTGAGAGAGAGGGTGAGCCAGGAGCCCCGCTCCGGTCCGTCGTTACTTTGGTCATTTAGTCGTTTCAAGGCTTGTGGTAAGGTGTAGGGCCTCTCGCCTTCGTACAAACTCCGACCGACAGTAGTTTGGTTGACCATCCTTCGCGGTGACCCTCTGAACACAACCCCCTCCCCCAGTGCCCACCCCTTGTGATTCCAGAGGCCACCCCGAGCCAAGAGCCATGAGTATGATGAGCAACTCACATGAGTTACTCTCAGTAATTGGGACCCGTCTCATAAATCAATGGAACGCTTATCGTGCGCCCCTCATAGGCTCAGCCCGCCCATGTGAAAGCTAGGCCTCGCCCAAAGCAAAGCAAAGCAAAGCAACAACAAAAAAAAAAAAAAAAAAAAAAAAAAAAAAAAAAAAAAAAAAGAAAAAAGAAGAAGAAGAAGAAAAGAGAGAGAGAGAGAGAGAGCGAGCGAGAGCGAGGCCGCCGTGGCTCGCCCGCAATCCAGCTGGGTGCACCTCGTCACAACCACTCATCGGCGTGAGCTCATAGCTGTGTGCGACATAGGTACAAGAGCAAGAGGAGAAACAGTGTGCCAGCGTGGATGTGTGGGTGAGGCAGTGCGGTGAGGCAAAGCAGCGATGCCAGTCGAATCCCTGGAGACGGAACCTAGCATCAAAAACATCGTATAAGTCTACCCCAGGCCTCCATCCACCGAGTGGTGAGCTCGATAAAAGAAGACCCGAGTGGGGTTTTTTAAAGCTCAACCCTTAAAAAAGCATAAACATGTACGCCGCCAGGAACCCAACAACAATAACATAGCAGCCAGGAACCCAACAACAATAACATAGCAGCCAGGAACCCAACAACAATAACATAGCAGCCAGGAACCCAACAACAATAACATAGCAGCCAGGAACCCAACAACAATAACATAGCAGCCAGGAACCCAACAACAATAACATAGCTTCCGTAACCAGCCTTCAGGAACCCGCCTCAGTTACCCGCCCCCGTAACCAGGCCAGAGACGTGACGTACTATGCATCATTGAGGTGTCGTGGCAAGCCACCCTGCGTCCGATAGAAGCTACAAAAGAGTCATCTACCGAGAACACTAAGTGACAGGCCCGGTCACATGCACCCAACACGTCCCGACCCTCCGCCAGAGCATCCCCATGGCATCCGCAAAGTGAGCACGAGGGGTTCTGGGAGAGAGGGTGAGTCAGGAGCCCCGCGTCCAGGCAGTCGCTACTGTGGCAGTTGAGTGATTTCAAGGCTTGTGGAAATGTGTGGAGCCTGTCGCCTTCATTCCCACTCATACCAACAGTAGTTTAGTTAACCAACCTGTCCAGTGACCCACTGAGCCCAACCCCCTCCTCAGATAACCCCCACCCCCCGCACCCCGAGTGATACCAGAGGCCACCCCGAGCCAAGAGCCGTGAGCGTGGTGAGAGAGCTTCTCTCAGTAAAAGTTTCCATCTCATGAATCAGTGGAGCACTGATTATGTACCCCTCATAACAAGCTGCCAACGGCCCCAACCCCGCCGTGTGGCGGTGACACCCAAAAATGTATTGGTGCCCCCCATAATAATAATAATAATAATAATAATAGGCTTCCTCAGACTATAGCATCAGATCCAGATCCTGGACATGTGCCTCCATTGGGTCACCGGGGTCAGCCGATCCCAACGCATTGTCAGAACACCAAACAGACATAGCAGCAACAGCAACAGCAGGGGCAGATGGGGGCTGTGAAGTGCATGAAGAGCTAGATGCGAGGGTGTTAGCTGAAGAGAAGAACTCGGAGACACTACGCTGCGCTCCCGAACCCCTCTCTCTAGCCAGGACGTCCACACTGCGCGGACGGCCGCGCCGCGCAACATCAACGTCACTTGGGGGAGAGGGTGGGACAGAAGCTGATGGAACCTCAGTGAGGTCAATCACCTCCTCGCCCCCATCCTCCACCCCAAGCTCCTCCCTTTTACCCTCCCTAGCAGACCAACACTCAGACACATATGATCCAAACAACACATCCAACTTTGGAGGGGGACGCAACGCTGTAACCCCTAACAACGCAGCAAGCCTAAAGTTACTGCGGAAGCGCGACTTCCCCTGAAAAAGCTTACAAAACAATCGTGATTGATCCACAGGCGACATATCATCCCAACCCTGCCGCACAGAGCCCTCCCGCTCCCGCCCAAGCAACACATCCTCCACCACAACCTCACCACCTACGACCTCACCACCCTCCTCACTCCCTCCATCCCCCTCAGCACCCCCCACAGCCATGCCACCGAGCCTCTGCATACTCAGCAACAGCTGCTTACGTCTCCCCTCATGCATGGGGCAATCCCATAAGAAGTGCGCAAGGGACTCATTGACATCATCATGACAACAGAAGCAGCGAGGGGACATACCACTGACCAACTTGCTGCGGTACAACCGAAGGCGGTTGTTGCAGCTGAGCAACCTTCTCCGAAGCAGATTATAATGCGCATCATCAAGGGCTACCCATCTTGGGAACTCCTTAGTTCCAAAGACTTGTCTTAGGATGACTCGCAGGCCATCAGTAAGATCGCTGCCTGCCTCTCGCTTGTCCCACATCAGTTGCTGCACCATCTTGACGTCCTGCTGAAGGGCCCACTTGTCCACAGTCGAACACCAACCCTCGAGGTCCTTCTCTGAGCTATTTAGGAGCTCCTGAAGCCCTTGTTGTAGATCCATTGAGTCCCTGATAGCGCCTTCGGCCTCCGCAGTCCAGTCGGATTTGACTTGAGATGCGATGACAGGAAATCGCTTCTCCGGTAGAACACGCAGCCGTCCATAGAACTTCAGTTGCGCCGCCCGCCGCAAACGCTCCGCACTCAAAGAGCGCGCCAGAAAGAGTGTAATCCACTTGCTTGTCTTAGGGCTGATGCCGAGAATCATCCTCATGGGGCGCAGCATTGCTGCCTCCAGCTTGGTGAGCTGCGATACGGGGGCACGCCAGACATCGAAGGCGTACTTCAGCTTGGCCCCCACAAGTTGATTCCAGCACATGAGACGATACCTAGCTTGTATCTCACCTGCACACCACAAAGAGTACCAACCTGCGGTGGCGACTTCAGTGACACGCGTAGCCCGCAGGGCCTGCTCCTTCCACTTCAGGTCGTCGGTGATAACCACTCCCAGGTACTTGTACTGACTGGTGACACAAAGCTTCTGGCCGCGAAACCACACCACGGGCTCACCTCGCTCCCTGATACTTGGTCGTTTCGCCTTGCTCGACGTGTAAATGGGCATGATTTCCGTCTTGCCGGGCTTCAAGTTGACTTCCAGCCGGTAATCTTCCGCGAACTTGGCCACAACATTGATCATCTTCTGGAGCTCGGTGCGACTGTGAGCGATGAGGGCCACGTCGTCCGCGTATAGAAGTGCCTTGATGTCGTTCAGCCGCTTCACATCCGTGATCTTGAGGGCACTCGCCAGCCGATCACACAGCTCATACATAAAGACGTTGAAGAGTGTGGGAGAGAGAGGGGACCCCTGTTGGACGCCTACACCCTCCAGTACTTCGGGGGTGAGTGCTCCATCAACTAGCACTTGCGACGAAGTCTGCTCGTAGCACCTGCATAGCGTGCGCCAGAACTTGCCCCTTACACCCAGCTTCCAGAGCCTCTCAAATAGACCATCTCTCCAAACAGACGGGAAAGCCTTGCGTAGATCGACGAACAGGACATACGACTCCCGCTTCTGCTGCTGACGCCCCTTCAACCTCTGCCAAAGGGTAAAGACCTGATCCGTAGTGCGACGCCCCGGGCGGCTGGACGTAGCTTATCCGGGCCATCCACGAAGAGCGTTAGACGAGTAGCTAATAAGGACAGATACAGCTTACCAAGGCAACTAATAATCGAGATATCCCTCCAGTTGTCAGGATCCGTAGGATCCCCACCCTTGGGGATATTGACGATGATTCCCTTGCCCCAAGCTTTTGGAGTCCTCTCGGCTTCTCGAATCCAGTTGAAGTACTGCGTTAAGTAGCCATTGATGTAGGCGCCGCCATACTTGAGCATCTCGTTCTTCACTTTGTCCTCGCCACAAGCTTTGTGGTTATTCAGGGCACGTTGCCTTGCAAGGACCTCCTCTTGCGTGAACGGCTTGTCCAGCTCTTCGCAAGTGTCTTCACCTACTTCGTGCTCCTTCATAGCCCGGGCCACCTCATCTCTGAAGCGATCGTTCCAGTGGAACTGCCGCTTAGCTTCGGCTTCCTCCCACTCCAACGAGCCTGCTTCTGCACAGCACTCCACCACAACAGCCGCACTTGCCGGATTTTCCCGTGGCTTCACCGAAGTTTTTCCGAAATTCCTCCCACCGAGCGACCTTTTCCGGCAGCGTACACGCCAGTGAGCCATCCTCCCTTTGCACCGGCGCGGAGACCTTCGTTCTGCGTGCCCCGCCAAGCCGCTTCGCGAGTAGCCAAAAGCGCTTTGAGGATTGCTCGCGTTGACATTTGGCCGCTTCTTCCTGCACTTGCTTGAAGGAGGCTGACTTCTTGGCCCGAGTTGCCTTCCGAATTTCCTTGCGCAGCCGTAGCCAATTCAGACGGGCTTCCGCATTCGATTCATCCCTCCTGTATGCTGCGTAGGCCTCCCGGCGCTGCTGAATGAGCTCCTTTAGCTCCCCGTCGAACCAATTGTTGGTGAAACGGGGTCGTATACATCTGGAGCCAAGGACCCGGTGCGCCGCCATTCGGAAGGACTGCGCCACTCGCTCGGTGACGTCATCTACCACCCGTTGGCTGTCGGCACCACCCGATAGGTCAAGCTCAGGCAGCTGATGTACTCCAAGCTTCTGTAGGCAATGCTGGAATACGTCATCGAACTTGTCGCGTAGATAATCCAGCGCTTGCTTCGCAGCGTGATCATTACCCGAGACACCAGCACCAATAAGCTTATCAACACGAAAGGACCTGTAAGGTTTCGCAGCCCGCTTTGGCCGGCGCTGGCCGCTCCACGTCAGTTCGGCCCATACTGCCTTGTGGTCCGTATCAAGATCATCTTCGCATACTCCGAACTTTGCTCCAGATGCCAAGCCAGGCGACGCGCAGATGTAATCGAGGAGGTGCTTGCCTGTGCCCATGCCGCGCTGCTCACGCCGGGACCACCAGTAGGACCCTTCCACTGGGCACGAGAAGCCGCTCAGATTTCGCAGGCCCGTAGCGACGAGGACAGCCGCGAGTCTCTTGCCGTTCTCCGAACGTACCGGTGCTCCCTTTTCATCGACCTCCCCGTGCTGACCGACGATGCCCTCCTCTTTTCGGCTGCATGCCGGCCCGAGCTTCGCGTTGGCATCCGCCACCGTGACCACAAGACCTTTGGCTCCAAAAAAAGCTATAGCTGCCTGCCAGGCCGTATACGCCTCTGACGACTCTTCTTCCTGCGTTTCCTGGGGAAAGTAGCCGTTGCCCACATAGATATCGTGAGCGCCGGTAACACCCGAGGCGATACGCAGCCACACTTGCTGCCGGTGGTCGACGGGGGCTGACACCAGGTTGCAATACGGACCAAGGAAGTTAGCCACCGCGAATAGAACCCCACCCTTGCAGCGATTTTTCTCGCTGACCTCCGCAGGTTTTCCAAAAATCCGGAATCCATCCAGGCTGCATTTGGAAAGTTGCTTCTTGCCCATGCGGTGCTCCTGAGCCCCGACGACTAGCCAGCCCTCGTGCTTGTAGAATGATGCCCATTCCGCCGTGCCTACGTTGTCGTATCCCGTTTTACCCTGCCAGTTGTGACTCGCGACGAGTAGCTTGAAGCCGGTATCGAACTGCTTGGAGCGGTGCTTCTTGGCTCGTTTCCGGACCCGACGGCCGCGCTTGGCTTCCGCCCTCGTGCTGCCCCCCTCTGCAAGTGCTTGCGCAGGTTGGTCCCCCACTGCACTGGCCGCCGAATACAGGGGCACCACATGCACATCAGCACACTCAGACACACACTTAGGTGCATCGGCAGCCAATTCCGAAGACACCACCTGCACATCATCGACACATTCTTCATGCAGAGGCAAGACGCGATATCCCGTCGCAGCTTCCTCCTTCCGGACCGCCGCTTCCCCACGCAGATGGATGCGAATAAGCCTTCGGACACGTTCCCTGTCCCTGAACCTGCGCCCAAGGGCCACATTGACCCCTCTGCCGAAGAATTTGAGATGTTTGAGTTGCTGCAACGCCGTCTGCCTGCTGTCATCGTCCTCGTAGACCAGCTCCAGGTGACGAGACATTCGCTGGCCTTGCCACACCATTACCGGGACCACCAGACCAAGACCGCTCATTTTGGAGGCGATCTCCTGTAGATTGGCGCGTTCTGAGAGCCCCCAGACAATCAGATTACGCCCGTCCTTGTCGTACCGATCTACCCGCCGGTACCGTCGAGGCGGCGGTGCCATCTGCCATATAGCGCCGCTCGCCTTATGTTGAAGCGCCGACCCGTGTGCCAGGTTTGGGGAGGAAGGATGAGGCGCAGCTAAGATAGCCTCTCCACGTGGTTCAGGAATTCCGTCATATACGCGAGCCCTCATCCTCCCATCCTGGGACATCGGGCCAGAGCCCGTCGAAGAGGCATTCCCACGGGGATTGTCCAGGTCTTCGGCGATTCTACCTTGTCCCATAAGGGCCACAGTGGTAGCTCCGTGCTTCGCGTATGTGTAATCCATTGAGAGTAGTAGACGGCCAATGTCGCTGGCCATCACCGCCGCGCCTCTTTACGCAGAGGAAAGCGCCCGTCCATGCAAATAGCATCGGCGGTATCTGCAACACACACTACACGCATTTCCGCCGGTGTCACTGGACGCTGCCGCGTCGCTTCGTGCCCTTGGGCGCCCGCCAGCACCCCCAGCGTCGCCAGAACCTGCCTCACGCACTACACACACTCTCCATCGCATCGCCAACGCCTCTACTCTCATGCCTTATGGACTTTCAGCTGCTCCTAACAATACACATCATGAGGTACGGGTGTCCCCGAGTGGAGCCAGATCGGACGGCGTGCCGCTGAAACTCCTTCCCCCACGTGGGTATAGAAGGCGCGAACCTAGCGGTACCTATAGGGTCTTACAGACAAGTATAGTAATCCCAGCCGAAGCTGCTCAGTTAGAAATGCAACGGTGGAGGGTGTGAATGCATGGGGCAAGGCACGGCAACGCAGCAAGGCACTGACAAGGCATTGGGACCGACTGAAGCCCCTCTCCAACGTGCGCTCATCATGTGTTCCAGTTAGGCAACCCCGAAGAAGCGAAGATAGGGAGGAGACAAAACCCAAATAGGATGAAGATAGGATTAACATGAAGCCGAAATGGAGCCGAGTTGGAACAGGTCAACTCAGCCCCATCTCGGCTCAATGTGAATCCTATCTTCAACCCATCTCGGTACTGTTTCCTCCGAATGCTCACCTCAACAAGATCACCAAACCGGAACTGGAAGCCCCCAGGCATTTACTCGGCAGGAAATTCGGCGAAAATGGGCTAACCAGGAAACCAGACCCAACCCAACAGCCAAGAAAAACGAGCCAACCAACAATCCAACAGACAACCCCACAACCTGCCTGGCCGAACCCCTACCGAGTAAATGCCCAGTTGAGAGTTGCGCATATCCCGGTGACCGCCCTCCCCAAGCGGTCACCTTCGTGGGGAGAGGCCCAACCACCTCCTCTTCCCATGGAGTGCCATCTTGTGCACCCCTCCAGAATAATAATAATAATAATAATAATAATAATAATAATAATAATAGGCTTCCTCAGACTATAGCATCAGATCCAGATCCTGGACATGTGCCTCCATTATAATAATAATAATAATAATAATAATAATAATAATAATAATAATAATAATAATAATAATAATGATAATGATAAGAAGAAGAAGGAGATCAAAGGGGGAATCGTAGTACTACAGCACCACGTTGCTTGTATTTTTTTATTAATAGTACGTTTTTGTTGACATACTGCAGAGAAAGAAAAAAAAAGAGATTGAGGGGAAGGAGTTCAAAAATCTACAAGAATGGAGAATCCGCTTTGACGTGCCGTATGAGGATATATTTATCGTCTTTTAGCGTCTATCCGTGGGTCGATGCGCTGTGAGGCATGAGTACATAGCCCATACTATT
Organism: Paulinella micropora; assembly: GCA_019918135.1. Taxonomy (NCBI): domain Eukaryota; phylum Cercozoa; class Imbricatea; order Euglyphida; family Paulinellidae; genus Paulinella; species Paulinella micropora. Next base: position 24,774 of record WBZZ01000988.1, on the reverse strand, counting down.
TGCAGAAAGAAATCAGAAGGTATATGACGAAAATGCTATTTCCGTCATAAAACCGGGAGGGGGTACTGTAGGCATCACCCACCGGATAGCCGGTAAAAAACCTTTTCCTGGTGAGAGGTGCAACAGCTTGTTTTTCAGTATTATTTGTCCGGATTGGACCTGATGCCATTTTATTCCTGGTCTGTTGCCGTTTTCCTTTTTTGGCTTCACTGAGCTAATATAACGAGACATCATTCTCATCTTTTGAGTACTGTGTTTGGTTGTATTACCGACTTTTTACGAGCTATCGTTGGGGGCATTACAGTTCCGCTTCTGCTTCTGATGTGCCTCGTTGCCTTGATATCGGAGCCTCAACACATTGATCAACTCCTCCGGTCGCAACCATGGCTCCCTGACTTCAAGTTGGTGCCGTACAATCCTTTCCGCCGGTGCCCCGTATTCCTTTGTAAAGCCACATAGAAATTTGCGCTCTTCTCGCCGGCAATCACCTTCCTTCTTTGCGCCGGTGTCAAGTTTATCTTACCGTCCTCCGGGTCAATCGGCGCAGCCCGATCTTGAGAGGATGACGCAGGCTGCAAACCAGTGGCCGCCGCCTTCTTGCTTCCTCTCCGGTTGCCCGATCCTTTCGCTTCCGTAGCCACGGTAGCCTCACTCGGTTTAGCCTCATCCTCCACTTCCGCTCGCAATTGCAGTACTTCCTATTACTAGGTACATTCAAGTGTCAAACTCAGCTATATTAATAGAATTTTTGTTAACGGGCAGATTTCGGATTAGCGGCGGCCAGATTTCCGTTGTAATGTACTACTAATACCCGTTACTTCACCTAGACAATTTACCGGTAATTTGGATAGTCTTAGTCATAGGCAGGTTCATAGGCCGGACAGTTATTAATACCTTTATTACTGACAAGGACACTTTCTAGAGTATTCGCGAATCATAGTCTGGAATGCCTAGAATCAAATGAGTATTACCATTCTGTAAAGGTCATAACATCATAAATTTGTGTGACCCAAAGTCATTAAAAGTCTTTTCTTCGGTTATTCTTTACCCTTAGCGGGGTAGCTTCCCTAAACTCTGCGTTTGAGTGATAGATTACTTTGGTTATGAGCCTTGTCAAGGAGGCAAGCGTGCCAAAGCACGTATTGAGTCAAGTGCCCATATTCGAGGGCAACGACCAAAGCTTTTGGCCTTGGTCAAGCAAGTTTCAGAAGCACATGCAGGGGATATCTGTCCACGTGGCAGAGATGGTATCTGTGGCATTAGCCGACCCAGCTAAAGCCAAAAGGGATTTTCCTTACGACGAAGCAAGGGCTAAGACGGCAGAAGACTTAGAAGAGCCCGACACGCCCATAAGTGATAGTGAGGAAGATGAAGAGTCAGACACCTCTCAGAGAGGAAGACAGAGACCCCAAACAAAGAAAGAAGATATCAAACAGCCAGAAGGTTGGGATAAAATGACAGCAGAACAAAAGAGAGAGTGGAAAGAGAAAGAAGCAAGGAAAAAGAAAAGACAAAGTATGAAACAACACACAAGAAGAAAGACAGCTATCCGCAAAGAGAAGAAATATTATGAAAGGATGAAAACTTTGCAGTTATGTCTGTCTGTGGCTTTTTCCAAAGACAATGTATCTAATTTCCTGCGAACACAGAAGACGAAAGGACCCATTGAAGAGTTGATAGTAGTAAGAGATCAATGGGGAGGCATTTCCGGAGCAGGTAGGTACATGTTAGAGGAAGAGTTTGAGAGAACGAGACCAAGGGCAGGTCAGAGGTATGTAGACTGGCTAAATGAATTTCTCGCAAAGAAAATCCAGCTTGAAAGTTTACGTGGGGCGCCATTTTCCGATGAGGAAGCAAAGAGAAAGCTATTTAAGAAATTGCGCTACCATCCAGCTTTCGGGGATAAATTTCAGGTGGACCACTATGATCTCCCGGCCAGACTAAGACCAAACTTCTCGGAGCTATGCGAAGCATCTAGGGAAAGATGGTTAATGTGGGAAGAAAAAGAAAGACGTAAAAATTTCCGTGAGAGAAAAACTCAAATTCGCAAAGACAACAACAAGAAATCTCGGGATGGCAAGCAACGGCAAGAGACCAATCTCCTGATGGATAATAAAGGGAAAAGGGGAGACAATAAACCGGGACCAAAGACAGCTCCAAACTGGACGCTCAAAGTCACGTGTTTCGGATGTGATGCCAAAGGCCATACCATGAGATATTGTCCGGTGATTTCGGAAAAGTTCCGCAAAGAAGGAAAATTAAAACGGAATCAAACGGAAGACAAAGGCACTGAACAAGAAAAGAACGAACAAAAGAACAATTACAAAAACAAAAAGAAACCCTTTCATAAGAAAAAGAAAGCACTCACTTTGATAACAACCGGCAACGACAAAAACGAAGACGAACAAAGTGACTCTGATACAAACGTTGCTTTAATCCATATGGGGAACACTTATGATAAGAGCGATGATGATGAGGAAGAAAGAGAAAGAGATGACGAGCAACCAAGCTCACCTCATCACAAATCTACAAGTCCCCAAGCCCTTTTGAACGATACAAAGACTACTCCTAGGGTAGGGAATAGACGTAGTGAGAGTGGAGAAGGACGGGAAGTGCGGTTAGTATCGGCCACCCTACGAGGTCCCTCCTCACTACGGGGAGAAGGCAAGGAAGAGCGGTTAGTATCCGCCACCCCACGATGTTCCCCAGTCACCCCTAACCCGAACGAAACTCCTTTGAGGCTTGAGAGTTCTTACGGAGTCACGCCTGACACAAAATGTGCAGGAATAAACAGACGCAAAAAACCGTGTAATGTTTCCGTTGAAAAATCAAAAGGAAAAGGAATATACGCAAATCACGCGAAACGATTATCTTATGCGAGGTACTGCGGATATCACGCCACACAAGACCCAGATTATCCGGAGTTGGATTTGTCGGTAAGTCCCGTGTTGCGTCCCCCCAAATCTCCTTACTACCCAGACGAACGAGGTCTTAAAGCTGCGGCATTGGAAAAGTCTCATAAAATTACGCAAAGACTCGTTTTCGGGGAATTTGAAACTTTACTTGACACCAAAATTTCCACAAGTCCACAAGTCTCGCAAAATATTCCGCAACAACCACGCAAACATAATCCATTTTCTAGTCAGCGGACCGGCCAGAGCAGAGGAGGGAGAGAAGAGAGTGGAGTGGGTGAGGGAGAGCAACGACTTGGGCCCACTTCTGTCAACAAGTTTGGCAACCAAATAGGTCCCACCTCACGACAACTCCAAATCTCTAGTTCTAGACCAATCACAGCACTCCCACCAACACAGACAACAAACACGCAACCCATCAACCCTCCCGTCATAACCTTCAAAGATATAAATGAAATAGCTAAAACGTTGATGAATGAGTGCGTGAGGGGAATGAATGGAGAAGTGATGCGTGTCGTGAGTGGCGAGCTAGAGAGAGATGACTTTTTGACTGACATAGTAAGAGCAATAGAAGGAGTGTACTTGGAGAGAGCAGTCAGACAGAGTCCCATCACTACACCTCCACAACTCACAGAAGAGGGACAAGGTGAGGGTAGAGGAGTCTCTGAGGGTGAACTAGAAACAGAGACAGAGACAGAAGGAGAGACAGAGCATGTACTGATACATGTGAGAAAAAGAGTGATGAAAAAGAGAGACATGACAGTACAGGATAGTGGAGCAAGCAAAGACATATCATGCAGAGAAGACAGATTGACGATAATCGCTTTGCCCCAGTCGCTGGGGGTGTATTCGCACGATTTCAACCAGTTGAAGAAGCGCACCAGAAAGCTCACAATCCGCGTGCCTCCGTACTTGAGCATCTCGTTCTTGATCTTATCCGGTGAGCACGCTTTGTGATTCTGGAGATTTTCCTGGCAGAGCTCCACTTCCTTCTCGGTGTAATCATAGTCCAGCGGGCCCGTCTCAGTCCGGATCTCCTCGGCTTGCGCCATGGCCTCGAATTGGTCGCGCAGGTTGTCGTTATACTGGAAGGTTTCGCGGGCCTTCCGCTCGGGCTCAATCCGCGCTGCTTCCTCATCAGAACCGACTTCCCCTACACATGCATCCTCCAAAAACTGGTTTTCTTTGGGGACCACCATAGTATTACGTCGGCGGTATTCTTCCCATTCTTGTAGTTTTTCCCGGAGTGTGCATGCCAGAGTGCCATCGGGCTTCCGAACAGGAGCAGAAGCGTTCGACCGCCGAACCCCGCCCAAACGCTTTGACAGCTTCCGGTACGTGGCCATGGTAGCGCTCCTGAAGTTGGCAGCGGTGTCATTCTGGACCCGCTTCCACGCTTGCTCCTTCTTCTCTTTGCATAACCTTCTGACCGCCTTCCTCGCTTCTTTATATCTTTGCCAGGCCTCTCGGTTGGCCTCATTCCTTCGCCAGAGGCCGTATGCCTCTCTCCGTCGCGCAATCGCTTCCCTAAGACTCTCATCAAACCATGCATTAGTAAACCCTGGCCTAATCACCCGAACTCCCAAGACCTTCACGGCTGCGCCCGTGAAAGCTCGGACCACTAAGCTAGCGACCCTATCTACCTCCTGCTGAAGCTCATCCGGGTCCTCCACTGCTGATAGATCTGGGAGGCCATCTGGCAACAGCCCCGATATACCAGCTGCAAAGGTCTCGTCGTACTTCAACCTAAGCTTAGACAGCTCACTCTCCTTACCCTCAACTACCCTGCCTATCAAGCGCTCTGCCTTGAATGCTTTGTACCTCTTTACCTGCTTTTTGGGGGGTGGCTGTCCCCCCCAGACCAGTTCCGCCCACACAGCTTTGTGGTCGGTATCAAGGTCTACCTCGTCGACGCCGAAGCTTGCCTCCTCCGCCAGCTCGGAAGAGACGCAGATGTAATCCAGTAGATGCCTTCGTCCACCTACAGTTTCCTGCCTAGACCACCAATATTTGTCCCCCCGTGGTTGCAAAAACCCACTGAGATTGCGCAACCCCGTGGCAACAAGCATCGCAGCCAGCAACTCACCATTCTCACTCCTAACCCCTCTACCCCTCTCATCTATCTCGCCAAAGAGGCCCACCACTCCCTCCTCCCGCGCTATTCTGGCGGGCCCCAGCTTAGCATTAGCATCACCAACCGTAACCACATGACCTTTGGTGGCGAAGTAGGAGACGGCCGCCTGCCACGCCTCATAGGCTGCAATAGATTCCTCTCGTTGATTTTCTTGGGGGAAGTAGCCGTTGCCGACCAACACATCCGACGCCGTCGCGCTCCCAGACGACAGCCTCACCCACAATTGCTGTGGGTGTGGAACAGGCGCCTGTACAATGGTAGCGCACGGTGCCAGATAGTTGGCCACCAACGTCAAGACTCCCCCCAAGAGACGCGAGCCCGCACCAGTTGCAGCCGCTTTGCCGAGGACTGTGAAGCCGTCGACTTGGAGCTTCTCCACCTTCTGCGACGATAGGTTGTGCTCCTGGACTCCGACGATCACCCAGCCTCGCTCCTTGTAGTGCTCCGGCCATTCCCCAAAGCCTGGGCTATCCGCACCCACTTTGCCTTGCCAATTATGTGAGGCCACCCTCAGTGGTAAGCCTTTCACAAATTGGGAAGAACGAAGCTGATGCCGATGCCTGCGCTTCGGTTGAGCCCGCCTGGAGCCCTCCGCCACCCTCCACGGCCCATCCTGCACCCTCCGCCCCAGCTCCTCCAGCTCCCGCATCCCGCCCCACTCCGCCAAGGGAGATTCACCGCTTGAGGCTTCGCCCTGGGGCTCGTCGACTTCCACGTCGAGCACCCAGTAGCCAAATCCCTGCTTGCGAAGCTCCCTCTGCATCTCTACATACTGGGCACCCCCCCGTGCAGCCCGCTGCTTCTCTCTTTCCCGGAAAGTCCTACCCGTCGCAACGTGAACCTTTCCCGTGAAGAACTTACTCTCCCGCAGCAGCCGCACCATCTTCTCCGCCTCCTCACAAGACACACATTTAATCCGCAAATGTCGCCCACTACCTCTGCCCGCGAATTCCACCTCGACTTCCCCGAGACCGAGAATTCGGAGCTCTCGCGCCATGACCACTGTCTGAGAGACATGCGATAGCCCCCATACTATGCAACATCTCTTATCCAGCTCATTTCGTACCTTCCTCCGCCACCTCCTCGGTGGCGGTACCGCTTGCCACACGCAGTGACCAGACCTTTCCGGACGTGACTTTTCTTCCGAGGTTGGGGAGGGTGATCGAGATGCAGCAGGATTGCTGGCTCTACGTGATTCAGGTTGCCCGTCAGGTACGCGAGCACTCGACCACCCCACCCCGGCCGAGTAGCCGTCGCCACCCGCAGGCGCACTCCCACGGGGAACGTCTAAACCTGAAGGATTACCGCCTTGACCCATAGGGCCAGCACTAGCGGCCGCGCTCTTCGCATAAGAACCTGACATAAGTGGTATGAGACCCCGGTGCCGCATTGATCGAGTTGTAAACTCGATAAATGAGGACCCAGGTGGGGTTATTTAAAGCTCAACCCTTAAAAAGCATACGTGTACGTATGTATAGGAATACACACAAACACTCACCTGCATCCGTAACCAGGCACGAGGCAGACCCGCTGTGCATCATCGAGGTAGGTGTCGTGGCAAACCACCCTGCGTCCGATAAACGCTGCAAGTGAGTCATCTACCGAGAGCACAGAGTGACAGGCCCGTGCACGTGTACCCACCACCCCATAACCCTCCGCCAGCAACCCCATGGCATCCGCAGGATGAGCACGAAAGGTGCTGAGAGAGAGGGTGAGCCAGGAGCCCCGCTCCGGTCCGTCGTTACTTTGGTCATTTAGTCGTTTCAAGGCTTGTGGTAAGGTGTAGGGCCTCTCGCCTTCGTACAAACTCCGACCGACAGTAGTTTGGTTGACCATCCTTCGCGGTGACCCTCTGAACACAACCCCCTCCCCCAGTGCCCACCCCTTGTGATTCCAGAGGCCACCCCGAGCCAAGAGCCATGAGTATGATGAGCAACTCACATGAGTTACTCTCAGTAATTGGGACCCGTCTCATAAATCAATGGAACGCTTATCGTGCGCCCCTCATAGGCTCAGCCCGCCCATGTGAAAGCTAGGCCTCGCCCAAAGCAAAGCAAAGCAAAGCAACAACAAAAAAAAAAAAAAAAAAAAAAAAAAAAAAAAAAAGAAAAAAGAAGAAGAAGAAGAAAAGAGAGAGAGAGAGAGAGAGCGAGCGAGAACGAGGCCGCCGTGGCTCGCCCGCAATCCAGCTGGGTGCACCTCGTCACAACCACTCATCGGCGTGAGCTCATAGCTGTGTGCGACATAGGTACAAGAGCAAGAGGAGAAACAGTGTGCCAGCGTGGATGTGTGGGTGAGGCAGTGCGGTGAGGCAAAGCAGCGATGCCAGTCGAATCCCTGGAGACGGAACCTAGCATCAAAAACATCGTATAAGTCTACCCCAGGCCTCCATCCACCGAGTGGTGAGCTCGATAAAAGAAGACCCGAGTGGGGTTTTTTAAAGCTCAACCCTTAAAAAAGCATAAACATGTACGCCGCCAGGAACCCAACAACAATAACATAGCAGCCAGGAACCCAACAACAATAACATAGCAGCCAGGAACCCAACAACAATAACATAGCAGCCAGGAACCCAACAACAATAACATAGCAGCCAGGAACCCAACAACAATAACATAGCAGCCAGGAACCCAACAACAATAACATAGCTTCCGTAACCAGCCTTCAGGAACCCGCCTCAGTTACCCGCCCCCGTAACCAGGCCAGAGACGTGACGTACTATGCATCATTGAGGTGTCGTGGCAAGCCACCCTGCGTCCGATAGAAGCTACAAAAGAGTCATCTACCGAGAACACTAAGTGACAGGCCCGGTCACATGCACCCAACACGTCCCGACCCTCCGCCAGAGCATCCCCATGGCATCCGCAAAGTGAGCACGAGGGGTTCTGGGAGAGAGGGTGAGTCAGGAGCCCCGCGTCCAGGCAGTCGCTACTGTGGCAGTTGAGTGATTTCAAGGCTTGTGGAAATGTGTGGAGCCTGTCGCCTTCATTCCCACTCATACCGACAGTAGTTTAGTTAACCAACCTGTCCAGTGACCCACTGAGCCCAACCCCCTCCTCAGATAACCCCCACCCCCCGCACCCCGAGTGATACCAGATGCCACCCCGAGCCAAGAGCCGTGAGCGTGGTGAGAGAGCTTCTCTCAGTAAAAGTTTCCATCTCATGAATCAGTGGAGCACTGATTATGTATTCCTCATAACAAGCTGCCAACGGCCCCAACCCCGCCGTGTGGCGGTGACACCCAACCATGTATTGGTGCCCCCCATAATAATAATAATAATAATAATAATAATAATAATAATAATAATAATAATAGTGCTTCTCTGTCAAAGGCTGATGCATTTCTGCACATGCGCCTCCATCGTCTCACCCGTGAGGGGAGTACGAAGAATTGACGATAGGCTCTAATGACACCCCCGCAAGGGCAGTTCCAACACTTCCAGACGGACCGGTATGTTCAATGAAAATGCTGGTCCACACGGACCGGTATGTTAAATGAAAATACTGGTGGCACCGACGGGAATCGAACTGCCGACAGGGCCCAGATGGTAGAACTTGACCACTGGGCTATCACGGTGTCCAAAATAATAATAATAATAATAATAATAATAATAGTGCCTCTCTGTCAATGGCTGATGCATTTCTGCACATGCGCCTCCATCGTCTCACCCGTGAGGGGAGTACGAAGAATTGACGATAAGCTCTAATGACACCCCCGCAAGGGCAGTTCCAACACTTCCAGACGGGCCGGTATGTTCAATGAAAATACTGGTCCAGAAATAGACCGGTATGTTCAATGAAAATACTGGTGGCACCGACGGGAATCGAACTGGCGACAGGGCTCAGATGGTAGAACAATAATAATAATAATAATAATAATAATAATAATAATAATAATAATAATAATAATAATAATAATAATAGTTGTAGTAGTAGTAGTAGTAGTAATAATAATAATAATAATAAATGGTAATAATAATAGTGCTTCTCTGTCAATGGCTGATGCATTTCTGCACATGCGCCTCCATCGTCTCACCCGTGAGGGGAGTACGAAGAATCGACGATAGGCTCTAATGACACCCCCGCAAGGGCAGTTCCAACACTTCCAGACGGACCGGTATGTTTAATGAAAATACTGATGGCACCGACTGGAATCGAACTGGCGACAGGGCCCAGATGGTAGAACTTGACCACTGGGCTATCACGGTGTCCACGGTAATAATAATAATAATAGTGTTTCTCAGTCAATGGCGAATGCATTTCTGCACATGTGCCTCCATCGTCTCACCCGCGAGGGGAGTACGAAGATTTGACGATAGGCTCTACTGACACCCCCGCAAGGCAGCTCCAAGCCTTCCAGACAGACCAATACTTTCAAAGAAAATATCCTTTGAAAATACTGGCCCCGACGGGAATCGAACTGGCGACAGGTCCCAGATGGTAGACCTTAACCACTGGGCTATCGCGGTGCCAAGTAATAGTAATAAAAATAAGTATAATAATAATAATAATAGTGCTTCTCTGTCAATGGCTGATGCATTTCTGCACATGCGCCTCCATCGTCTCACCCGTGAGGGGAGTACGAAGAATTGACGATAGGCTCTAATGACACCCCCGCAAGGGCAGTTCCAACACTTCCAGACGGACCGGTATGTTCAATGAAAATGCTGGTGGCACCGACGGGAATCGAACTGGCGACAGGGCCCAGATGGTAGAACTTGACCACTGGGCTATCACGGTGTCCATTAATAATAATAATAGTAATAATAATAATAATAATGATAATAATAATAATAATAATAATAATAATAATAATAATAATAATAATAATAATAATAATAATAATAATAGTAGTAGTAGTAGTGCTTCTCTGTCAATGGCTGATGCATTTCTGCACATGCGCCTCCATCGTCTCACCCGTGAGGGGAGTACGAAGAATTGACGATAGGCTCTAATGACACCCCCGCAAGGGCAGTTCCAACACTTCCAGACGGACCGGTATGTTCAATAGTAGTGGTAGTAATAATAGTAATAATAATATTAAAACAAGTTGGGCATCATTCTTCCTCTAATTTTGATCAAGCTAGGGTCAATATTGATTGAGTGGTGTAGCACTATAGCTTGATTATTTTGGAAGATTGTGGCATATGAATCTTGTTGTCTAATATGCCAGGTGAAACCAATGAGTACGGCGTGCTATCAGCTATCAGAGAGTCAGGAGGAACCTGGATGCGTTACCTTCTCCTGGTACTGCCTCCCAGTGGAATGTCGCCTTCTTAGTAATTTCTATGATTTCGGGTGATATGCCTGGCAGGTGTGCAGCGGGGCCGGTGGTCACGTGATCAATCGATGATTTTGGATGAACGATTGTTCGATTTGTTGCAGAGTCAAAAACGGTGTGAATGTTTGGTGCAGAGCCAAGCAAACATTGACTGATGTTGTCTGTGGTTGTAGGGTTGATCACTGGTGTTTGAGATGGGTCGAAGAAGAACATCGTAAACGGCTTGATCTGGCGGTAGGGATCCTGTCTCAGACGCTTATTGAGGTCTATATTTCCTTGAATTTGGATCCTATTTCCTTTGACTGGATCGTATGTTGGGAATCCAGCCAGACGCCGGAATATTGCGCGGATGGCTTCTCCTTCTATCGAGAGCCGCCCATTTCGCAGCTATTCACAGAGATTGTTCCCCAGTGGGAATAATTTCGTAACGCATCAAGCGTTGATAGGCGAATAGAGCGAATCGGTAGTTAACACTGCCTATCCCACAACTAGGCAGTACATCTTTTGCTGTCTGTGTCTTTAGGTGAGCGTTCGCTGGCGTGCGCGCGAATAGGCAGAATCGGTAATGTGCTGCCCAATCATTCTTTTGACAAGAAAGATTGCAGTATTTTACCCATTGACAGTCACTGCAGCTAGACAGTTTATGTTCGTGTTTGTGCTGTCTGTCGCAGTGTTCGCAGAAGGTTGGGGGGCGAGGTGGAGATGAGGGTAAACCAATAGGTATCGTGCCATTATCGTGATATAGAACGCATTCATTGCATATATCTGGCTTGCTTTGCAAACCAGCTGGTAAGATGTTGAAACGTAACCGGTAGGACCAGTAGTCAATTTCAACAAGCTTAGCATGGTTGAATGCAAAGTGAACATCGCCAGCCCAAAAAGCGGGCGCGTCAGGAAAAACAGGATGGGAGTCTGATGTTTCAAGTAACACTTCGGGTGAGCGAAATGTTGCTGGAAGTTCCTTTCCACTTGGTTTTGGTCTGTGCCAGGGGTCGCCTGGTATGGGTTTTCCTGCGCGGTTGAGTGGTGTGATCATCTCCTCTGTGAGCCACTCAAGTTTGGGTTTCAAACTTATAAGCTTTTCGTTGGGATACCACGGATCTTCCCTTGGGAAGCAATAGGATTTCGGTGCATCAACTCTCCACATTGGAGGCAAGTGGAGAGGTGGCACTGGATACCCTTGTGGTTCTCCAAATTGCCTATAGAGCTTTTTAATGTAAACGAAAACGTTTAACTTCGTTTGGAAGTCGTTTTCGTCCAATTCTTGAGCTCTAGTTAAGCTTTCCCATGGTATGTCCGCAGGTCTATTACCCAGAGTGTTGATGAAATCTTGATGCGGATTTACGACGCCGAAGGCCCGTGGGAGCGGGTCTTCGCCTTCGTAAAACGGATCAAATTCAGTGGGTGGATGCATAAAGCCACTGGGATCGGACGTAGTGCTAGAGGGCCTATAAGGTGTTCTGCCGCCGCAGCTGTTTGTGCTACTTCCTCAACGGGTGACTGTCCCGTTGGGCCTGTAGTATGAACTCTTGCTGAGGCGGTTGATGTTGGATGAGAAGCAGGCATGGCGGGGGGGACAGAGTGTGACTGTTGCCCCCGGCATGGTGTCCTCGGGTAGGCGTTCGACGGACGTGAACTGAAGTCGAAATTTTATTTCGGCCAGCTCAGTTTCCGTGTGAGCGGACTCCGCTTGTGACTCTTGTGCGTTCTCTTCTTTGTCAACATCACGCATCATCCCACACCATCCATCATCACATTCATTGCCTTTATCTTCGTCGTAGATACCCGATTCTATATCTTCAACTTCCTGTGCGAAGTGGACGCGGTGTGCGTTTGGTGATCTGCCTCGCTGGTTCCGGGCATTGTGCCGTGATGGACCCGGACTTGCGGAGCGACGTGGGCTGCGAGAACGTGAGCGACTACGCCCACTTTCCCTCTTAATTGGGCAATCATACGGGCAATGCTACGGGTATTGAGCGCAAGACTTTTGGGGAGGGGAAAGCGGGACGCATTTGTTCTGGCAATCTTTCATTCGATGAGGTCCACGACAAGAGTGACATTTGATTATTGTTTTACGTTCGGTACGTGTGTCGCGAGCGTAGAACAATGGTGTCTTGTCTGGTTTGTCTTTGAGGGATAATTTGCCGAGGTCGAGTGTGAGTTTGTCCGATTGTACTAATGATTTTATGTATGTGCAGAGTTCACGAAACGTGGGGCGATCTACATCATTCAGCGGGGTATAGTACCGGACATTTGCTTTCTCACCTAATCCGGTATGAGTTGCTTTGTTTAACTTGATGAGGAGCTGACTGGCTCAGACGCAGACAGACAGATACACACACACACACACACAAACACAAACACAATCACACACAGCGATGAGTCCTTGCATCACGGCAAGCACAGCACAGCAAGTCAAAAAAGAGAATGAGCACGAACCTATGTCTTCTTGTTTCTGTTTCCAGTGCCTCTTGCTGTCGCAGGCTCTGCCCCGCTCGATGAGCGAGCCAGACTCAGCAGATGGACGGTCGGCCCCTCCCATGTCGGTGCTTTCAAGTGGCTGACGATCTACGACCGCCACCCTTCAAAACCTGATCCCACACGAGAACTCCCTCCCACCATCCCCTCTCCAACCGCCAACCTTAAAAAAAAACTTCGACGACCCAGGTGGCACCGTTCACAACCTTTTCCTGGACAGTTTTTGGCCTGATAGCTCGTGCTTCCTTTTCTTTTAAAACTTTTGGCCTGATAGCTCGTGCTACCTTTTCTCGGGTTTGCAGGTGGTGAAAAATCAAATCTAGCTCTTTTTTGGAGTGGGGGGAGGTCGTTAGTATGGCGTTGGAGCCTGTATCTTTGGATAACGAAATCAGGAGTTTGCAGCCTGGGCTGTCGGCCAGTGAGGTTGACAGCACCAGGTCCAAGCTCATCCTGGCCAATGCCGTCCAGGACATGGGAGTACGTGCTGCGGCACGTTTGATGGTAGGGCCTCCGCGTTTGCCCCTTTTTTGACTACTCTTTGCAGTGCCACTTTGTGGCAGGGTGTGTCGACAACCAAGGCCCGCTACTGGGACCAGAAAGCCCATGACCACACATTCCATCCAGGTATCCCTCTCTCTCTCTCTCTCAATCTATGCGTATGTGTGTGTTTCTCTCTCGTTTTGCACTCTAACGGATTTTTTTTCTATGACGAGATCGCCATGGTGGGCGCCGTTACAGCACCCTGCAGCTGGAGTGGCCAGACGAACTTGCATTACAATGGGCAGTTTTCTACATGTGGCGTACAGGTATTTTTGTCTTGCACTGTTTGTTTACATATGGCTTGCAACAGAACCAGCTCTCACGGGCGAGCAAGTCGTTGACTTCTTGCGCCAACAAGGCTGGACGTGGGTAATTTGTTTTTTTGCTTTGATAAACTGCCACTACTGGTTATCCTCTCCAAATCCATTATTACGCCAGACTGATGGATTTGGAGAGGGTAACACTAGATAATAATAACAATAATAATAACAATAATAGTAATAATAATAATAATAGTGCTTCTCAGTCAATGGCGAATGCATTTCTGCACATGTGCCTCCATCGTCTCACCCGCGAGGGGAGTACGAAGATTTGACGATAGGCTCTACTGACACCCCCGCAAGGCAGCTCCAAGCCTTCCAGACAGACCAATACTTTTAAAGAAAATATCCTTTGAAAATACTGGCACCACGGGAATCGAACTGGCGGCGGTCTCTGTCGACATGATGTCGTAGTAGTGATCAACAGGAGGACAGTGTCAGCTCCTATGTTTGGTTTTTGTTCGTTTGTATTCTGTTCCTCCTTCAGTCGATTGACTAGTGAAGAGAGAAACTAATAGAGAGGGTAGGATAAGATTCCCTGTCCTCTATGAAACACTGTTTGTATGTTTGTTTTTGTTTGAGAAAAATAGTCTTTGAGACTTTCTCCGATTTCTTGTTCTCCTTACTCAGATTACTTTCTCCTCCTTCTTTTCTATATTGTATCTAGTATGAGGCACTTGGACCTACACACAGATAGTAATAGAGAAGCTAGAAAAGCTCTCCTTGAGAAGTCGACAGTCGGTCGGATAGGTTCTCAGACCTACCTTTAGAAAACGATCAGAGATTTAATTTGCAAAATACTCTGACGTATGTGTGAGATAATGCAGATAAATGCACAAACTAGAAGGGTAGAGTGTTGTGCTCCTGTCCCTATGCTTGTTTGTGTTTTGTGTGTGTTCCTTCACTCTTCTGTCCACCTCCTTCTTCTTGGTCTCTGTGTGAGAACAGCAAGAACGACAGAGAGTTTGTATCTGATGTCTCCTTGTGAGCACACAGATACTGATTGGGCTAGAGGGTACGAGACACCTGCTTGAGACCAATCAAATTATTTGTTTTGTGAAAGAGTTATGAGGGAGCTGTGTTGGAGTATCTGTTTTCGTCTGACGTCCCCGTGTGAGACAGGTCAGTAAAAATTCACTCTGTTGCCTGTGTGGCAAAGCAGAAAGAAATCACCCTAGTGATGTGGACTCCAAATGTAATGCCCCCAACGATAGCTCGAAAAAAAGTCGGTAATACAACCAAACACAGTCCTGAAGAATGAGAATGATGTCTCGTTGTATTAGCTCAGTGAAGCCAAAAAGGAAAACGGCAACAGACCAGGAATAAAATGGCATCAGGTCCAATCCGGACAAATAATACTGAAAAACAAGCTGGTGCACCTGTCACCAGGAAAAGGTATTTTTTACCGGCTATCCGGGGGGTGATGCCTACAGGGCCGCGCAACGTACTCCCAGCATTCCACGGACGAGAGGTTTACTTGAGGCACAAGAACGAGGTCGTAGAGTGTCTTAAGCAGGCAGTAGCGTGGTTTAAACGACAGACAGGTAGGAAGGTCAAACTTGTCACGTGTGACAACGAATTTGCTCCCGTGGAAGTTATCGAAGAGTGGAAACCACTACAATTTATTTGGAAAGTTTCAGCACCGGGACTCGGACAAGGATGGTAATCCGATAGCTGAAAAGGTTAACAACATAATTGCAGGGCCAGCTAGGGCTATGAGATATGAAGCTAACCTCCCACCCAAGTTTTGGGCAGAGATGGAACACACCGCTACCACACTACACAACATATTGCCAGCTACAACCGGACCACGTCAAGGGATTTCACCCTTCGAACAGTGTTTGGGTTACAAACTACCCGTTTAATGACTGTTAGACTTAAAACAAAAGCTTTGACAACTGGAGCCTGACTCACAATCTAGGATTCACACTCGATCGTAAGTTGAACCCAAGTCTGCAACGAGTACGAAATTACGTAAATAAACGAAGTGACCGCTCTGCTATTTACTAGTATTTCACCTGCTCTCACCGAGTCAGGACTCAGCTGGCAATGCAGCCATAGTGTTTTTTATTAAGAGTTCGCTGTATTAGCTAACTGAAGAGTTGCACACAAACTCACAGTCTGAAAATCATTTATCTAACAGTCAGACTCAGTTGCTCAAAAGGTATTAAAAAAAAAAAAAAAAAAACTTGAAAATCATGAATTAAATCATACTTATTACGTAGTCAAACTGCCTTTTCGTCCATCGAAGCAATCCGTAGTCAAATTTGTCTTTTCGTCCACGAAATCAGGATTGCTTCGAAGAGCCCCGTGTCACAAAGGCAGAATCGGAGCTCTTGATGATGACCGGGTCCATGATCCAGTTTGGAACGAACCTACGCCAAGCAGGGGCGATGGACTCCTGAGGCACAGGATGCTAATTGAGATAAGACCTGCCTAGGTAGTAGACTCCCCATGCTGGGGTCTCCATCAGAGTCATACGATCCTACAAGGTTCAGATGAAAAAAAAACAAGATTGCAGAATATGGAGGATTAATTTTCTGGTTAGTCAGATATCCTATTTATATGTTAGATACACAAAACGTAGCAGCTCAAAAATGGAAAGCTTGTTGACACGACGAGAAAAGAGACGAGGAGGAGGAGGAGGAAGTGGAAACAGAGAGCAGCGGTCGATGTGAGGCACAAAATCAAGCTGCTTAATAAGGATGGAATATCAGTAATAGTCTGCTAGGAGGACGACGTACTCGGTTGTGGGTGGCGGCGGCCACGCGTCGCGCGCACTCCTCCGCCGACATGAACTTAGCCATGTTCCTCACCTGGCCCCTCGCCTGCAATGAATACAAAGTTAACAGCTTTCTTATCACCCTTTACAACATCCTAAAGAAACTGGTAGGCAAGCACCGGTGGAAAGAACAGTAGCAAACACATGAAAAGCACCAAGATAAGCCTCAGCTATAAGTCAACAAGCGCCGCACGCCAAGCTCCTGCCCCCCTACCCTGCTCACCTCGAGCTCTTTGTCATGAATCTCTGATAAGACGTAGCCTGGGCAGATGAGGCAGACGTCCAGGTGCTTGCGCTCCTCCAACTGCAGCGCCTGTCCCAGACCGATGACTGCGAACTTGCTGGGCGAGTAGCTGGAACACACACCACCCAACAAAGCACTGACCAGGTGGAACAGCACAGAACATGAAAGCAATCCGTCCACGCAAGAGAGTGTGGGAATTCTTGTCTCGAGCATGCAGTACAAGAGGCATGCGGGTTCCAAGCATGTAACAAGCGTGGAACATGGAGTACGTGAAACCTAAAACCCTACTAGAAGAACTAAAAGGAACAGATCATGGTCCGGGGGCATGGGGCATTTGAAAGGTTTGGGCAAAATCAGTGTCAGGAATGGTTCGCAAGAACAGGAGATGAAGGAATAGTTACGCAGTCCGATTGGGAGTGCCTGTGATCCCTGCCACTGAAGAGATAACAGCGACTGGCACAACACACCATTCCAAAGACATGAACAAAGAAAGTGTGCGCATTATCTATCTATTCTCTGTCTATCTATCTATCTATCTATCTATCTAGCTATCTATACTGCAGTGCGACCACAGGCCTTGTGTCCGGTTCGCTCTGCGGTCTCTCTGAGCAACGCCAGCGCGTACTTGATGGGCGCCAGTACACCTGCCGGAACCATGGCGCCACACAAGACAAAGTAGTGAGCACGGGCACTAAGCAAAGTGAAGGCGACCGAAGTAATTGACTTCCATCACGTTGCGGTGGTTGTCCAGGTCCGAGCAGTCCCGCAGGTACTTCTTGTCGCCCCCGACCCCTGCACAGAAGTGCGCACGGCCTCCACTTCCCGCTGTCGCCCTTTCTCCTGAATCATTTCTTCGCTGTCGCTCCCCCTCCTTTCCACTCTCCTCATCGCCCTTTCTCCTGAATCATTTCTTCTGTGGATGAATTTATACAGTTTGATGGTATAAGCACATGCCACCAATATACATGCTCTGCACCTTCATACCTACATACATGCATATATATATTGACGTGCCGCACTACAACGCCTGCATCGTTGCCATAAGTGGTGGACAATCAATCGTGAAAATTCTGGTTGCGGTGGTGGGTTGAGATTTTGGTTGGTCACATTTTTTGCACCGGCTCGACCGGCTGGTTTTTTTTTCTGCGAGGCCAAGATCTTGGGTACAAAGAACTAGAAGAAGAAAAAGTTGTGGCATGACAAGCAAGAAAAGAAGTAGTCAGACTGTGACTGTGCTGGAATGTTTGGACCAGCTCTAACCTTTCTTGTGCTTGTGAGCACAACTTTTTCTTGGTGCCCAAGGTCTTGGCCTCGCAGAAAAAAAACCAGGCGGTCGAGCCGGTGAAAAAATTTGATCCAACCAAAACCTCAACCAACCTCCACCGCAACCAGAATTTTCACGATTTGATTGTCCACCACTCTACGGCGCACATCAAAGAAGGTATTGGCTTCATACATAAATACGTACATCATATGACGTTGATAATGAGTTGTCAACACCATATGTTTATCTACTATTGCTGGCGCATTTGTGGACCGGCATTAAGAAGTAGGAGGTCCAGGCGCCCGAACAGCTCCTTGGTGCGCTCCACCAGTGCCCTGCAACACGCCGTATACATTTCATAGCGGCCCAACAGCTTCGTGGCCCGCTGCAACTGCGCCTGCGCGCAGCTACCTACCGCTCGCAGCTACCTACCGCTCGCTGTGTATTGCTGGGCCCACAGACCAGCAGCGCAAGAACAAGCAAAGGGCGCATGCAGAACAAGCGGCGGCGCGGGCACAGGCTGACCTGCAGTCTTGCGCATTGGTCACGTCGCACTGCATTACCTCCACCCTGAATATCATAAAACAAGATCAGGGCGGACAAAACAGACGAAAATTAATTAAAACAAATCAGGAGCCATGGACTGCGGAAGGGCTGAGGTAGAGGGTGGCATTCTTTTCTCAGCGACTAGCTCTCGCGAGGCACGCCAAGGCTGCCGCTGGGACCTGATTCCAGGCTGGCCCTTCGCCAAGCACCTGCGCTTGGTTTCCTAGCCACACTCATCGCACAGCACCAGCGCGCTTGCTACGCGGCTAGCCAGGGCTGGGGTGCGCGCACCTCGAGGCGGGGGGCGCGGCGGGCGGCCAGCACCAGGTGAGCACCCAACGCCGCGTACTGCTCTGCGCAGGCCGCCCCGATCCCACTGCGCCACACACACACGCAGTCTAGCATACCATCACATGGTGAGTGTTTTCGAGCCCGCAACAAACAAGGAATGACAAGCAGCTTTGGCCAGCGCGGACAATAGAAAAATAAGAAAGGGAGAGAAGCAGAAAAGCGCACCTGGATGCACCTGTGATCACCACTGTCTGCACATGTACAAATCAACACAAGAGCAGCAAACAGCATTTACAGAAAGACAAACGCCATCGAGCAAAAAAACTGAAATGGCCAAAGTAGGTCATACAAAGACAGCAACCGGTGTGCTCACACACAAGATGATAGAGCTCGATATACGGGCGATGTTTGGACTCACGAAAAGACAATAAGGACGCCGACCTGCCCCTTGTAGGCATTCTTTGGAAGCCACTTGCGCTTGACTATTTTGTAGGATAGTCTCGCCAACAACAGGACCGCACACGCAGGAGGGACGTACACCACGTACCGCCACGCACTATCAAACATCCCTATATTTTAAGGAAAAGGAGTCTATGATCCTACAGACAGACAAACAGAGAGTCATAAATACGTACGTAGGTACGTACAGACAGACAGACACACACATACACATAAATACGTACATATACACAAACATAACATACATAACATAATAACATAACATAACGTAACATAACGTAACATAACGTAACATAACGTAACATGACGTAAGATGATATAAAATAACATAACCTAACTCAACATAACATAAACATAACATAAACATAATACAACACAATATAACATAATATAACATAACATAACATAACATAACATAACATATACATACATACATATACATACATACGTGGGTACGTACGTACGCATGCACGTACGTACGTACGTACATATGTAGGTACATACATACATACATACATACATACATACATACATACATACATATACATACATACATACATACGTACATGCATACATACATACATACATACATACGTACATACGTACATGCAAGTATACATACATACATACATACATACATACGTACGTACGTACGTATGTACGTACCGTATGTGTTCGTACGTACGTGTACGTGTGTACGTGTAAGTACGTACGTACGTACGACGTACATACATACATACATACATACATGCATACATACATACATTGCATACAAATACGCATACTTGCATGCATGCATACATACATACATACGTACATACATACATACAATACAATACATACAATACAATACATACAATACATACAATACATACAATACATACAATACATACAATACATACAATACATACAATACATACAATACACACAATACATACAATACATACAATACAAGTACATACACAATAATACTTACAATACTTACAATGCTTACAATACATACATACATACATACATACATTACATACATACATACATAATATACATAACATACATAACATAACATAACATAACATACATTACATACATTACATACATTACATACATTACATACATTACATACATTACATACACAACATACACAACATCCATAACATACGTAACACACATAACATACATAACATACATAACATACATAACATACATAGCATACATAGCATACATAGCATACATAACATACATACATAACATACATAACATACATACATTATATACATATGACATTACATTACATTACACTACATTACATTACATTACATTACATTACTTTACTTTACTTTACTTTACTTTACTTCACTTTACTTACTTACTTACTTACTTTACTTTACATACATACATACATATGTACATACATACATACATATGTACATATGTATGGATGTATGTATGTATGTACATATGTATGTATATATGTATGTATGTACATACATATGTATGTGTGTATGTATCTATGTAAGTAAGTAAGTAAGTATGTATGTATGTATGTATGTATGTGTGTGTGTGTTTGTATGTATGTATGTTATGTATGTATGTATGTATGATGTACATACATACATACATACATACATACATACATACATACATACATACATACAATACATACATGCATGCATGCATGTGTACATGTACATGTAATAGATGTACATGTACATGAACAGTAGATGAAACTATTTAAAATCAAAAGAAAAAATCTATGTTTCTGGTATCGCCTGAACTTCACGGGCAGTGGCTTGTTATTTTTGGACCCAAAAAGGCTCACACAGAGTTGACAAACAATATTGCGAAAGCAAGAATCAGCAGTACTATCAGCGTATATATTCACAATACATCCAATAAGCACTGCATATTAACGTATTTACAGACAGAATTATGTGCACTTATAAAAAGTAGAACCCTCTGAGTATGTATGTATGTAATGTATGTATGTCTGTCTGTCTGTCTCTGTCTGTCTGTGTCTGTCTGTCTGTCTGTCTGTCTGTATGTCTGTCTGTCTGTCTGTATGTATGTATGTATGTATGTATGTATGTATGTATGTATGTTCATATGTATACGTATGTATGCTTGGACCTGCCAATGTACGGCAATTCAGCTGCAGGGAAAAAAAATATTTGTAATGTATTGAAATTTTCTGTTTTAATCGGGTAAAGTAAGCGTGAAAAAAACGTCATGAAAGCAGTTTCAGCCATCGAAGAACAGGGCAGCCTTGCAATTTTTGCTCAAGCCTGTGATTTTTATGAAATATTTTCCGCAACTGATGTCTTCAAACACACTACAAGTACATGTGGAAACGAGACTAGCGAGAAGGAAAAGTCTTGAACCAGTCCGGATGCACGAAAACGTTCAGGAAAAATTAAAATAATAAAACAAAAGTTAATTTAATGAAAAAAGTACTTTCGAAAAATATAACATATTTCGAAAACAGTGCCCGCATCAAAGTGCATTACTGGGTAGAACTAGTAGAAGCGGGAAGAGCAGGGACTGCTACTCTCATCAGGTCATGCTAACCGTTGTGGCAACCTGGGGAGCAGAAGGAACCTTCCGCAAACAAGCCATCATCCTGTTTAACGAAATCATCCTAGTTAGTGAACACTAAAAATCAAAACGCAAGGTCAGTGTAATTCCATCATTGAATGAGTTGCTGGCACACGATCCTTTGTGAGAAAGCAGTTTCAATTCTGACACATCGTGCACTGTTCTCATTTCATGTATGACTGAACGATACACGCTTTGCAGGGACTGACGTTGTCTTTACTTTTCTTCTTCCTACAAAGCATGGAAAAAGAATGTAAAATTCAAATTCCCAGACTCACATTTTCTGTGTCAGTTGCATAAAATGAAAATATGTTATATTTTTTGTCTGCAAGACTCAACTGAACAGTGATGCTGTTTTTAAAAAAAGAAGAAATATGTCATATTTGAAAAAAATTTAGTTTGCTTCTATTCTTCATGTTAATTTTCTCGATCAAGCATTCATTCAGCTGCAACAATTAATATGAAAAGTCAAAAACATAGTAACGTTTTTACAATTGACATTACACATCACATGCTAACTAGTTCAGACACAACCACACATGACTTTAACTTTTAAAAACCGAAAGAAAGACAGATTTAAACTGAATCACACAATAAAAAATCAAACAAAATACAATTTATGACAAGATCATTCAACTCTATGTCAACATTTTCTTTATTTTTAATTTTTTTAAACTAATTAAACTGATCATGGACCTTCAAATTTCATTTCCAGACATTAACTGAAATTCTTAATCTAACTAAAAGCTGAGAAATGTTGAAAAATGAGTTTATTAGTTTTACAACATCCCAAAAGATTTAGGACGTTCTCACAAAGAAAATACCAATGCAATAGCGCTCACATGGACCAGATTTGTTCAATGCTTCAAAAAAAGTCAGCATGCTGGAAAAATGTTTCTTTTTTAGTGTTAGTAGGATTAAAACTGTTCCAGGATTTTTTTTTGCAATCAAAAATAGACAATTGACATAGTTTGTTTAGTTATTGAAAAAAAAAAGTTAACTTAAACTACTTTTAGCGGTTTGATTACACTGATTGTCTACTCAAAAGCATTCATATTATGGAATATATCATATTTTAATTTTTCAAAAAAAAATTTAAACTTGATTTTTCTGATTTTTAGGTGACATTGTTAAAACTAAAATATTTTCCCAAATATGATATATTTCTGTTTTTCACAAAAGTTTTTTTTATTTCTTGTTTTTTAGAAATACAAATTTTCTAATTAATAGTACCTGTCTGTGTTGAGAACACACATAGTTGAGGGTGCAAAAATCACTTTAGTGACCTAAAACATGTTAGTAAGAAACAAAAATCTACATTTAAACAGAATTAACGACACGATGTAAGATTCATTACATACTTTTCACACAATGTAGAACAAAAATTCCTTGAAGTTTTAGAGCAACAGCTTCGTGATGAAGCTTCTAGTTCAATTTTGTATGTCAAGTAATTCCTAGTTGATGCATCCTACATGAATTGATGTGCAAGCAGAAAACTTTAAATTGTGACAAAGTTTTACCAAACATGCAGACATTGGTGTAGCAACGTTTCACAAAATTCGTCGCAGGCTGCTGTGTCTCAATCATGTTAATTTTTTTATTATTTAAAACATTTTTTTTCTGTTTAATCAACTTCTCTGCTACTTGTAACATTTTCTCACACGTTGATGTGAGATGCTTCACTGATTTCATGGAGCATCGTTGTTGATATATACAGGAGTAAAAAACTTAACGTATATATATATATATATATTTTTAAGTATTAAAAAAGTTAAATGTATAAAAAGTTATGTGTATTAAAAAAGTTGAAAGTATTAATATAAAAAATTCAATGTATAAAAAAAGTTAAAAGTATTAAAAAATTTAATTTTTTTATAAGATAGAACTTTTTTATAAGATAGAACTTTTTATAAAATAGAATTTTTATAAAAAAGAAAAAATTTCATAGAGTTTGTGTGTTAACTTGAATGTAGACAATTATATATATATATATACACGTTAAATATACATACATGCATATATACGTATACATACATACATACTTTGGACCTGCCAACATACGGCTTCATTTACCCGCTTTGGAGGGTGAAATATCAATCCTTTAATGCTGAGAAACGACTCAATCATGCTTTGTTAAAAATATATCATATTTTCAGAACTATTAAAATATCACCAACACAATTTTCTGGTTGAGATTAATCAATGTTACCCATCCGGTCCTGCAAGTGAACAGTGCGCGCCGGCCATTTTCCAACCAAAAGCTGAGAAATATGTATAAAAATTTTACATTTCTTTTTTTCATCATGTTTTGTCAGACTGTGATGATAAAACTTAATTTCTTTGTATGTAATCAACACAACTTATTACAGGTTTGTTCGTTGCAAATGACACAACACTAAAAAATATATCATATTTTTAAAAAAAAATTACAATTTGACAATTATAAAAATCAATTTATACAGATTCAGTATAAATTTAATAAGTCAGTAAACTTGAAAGTTTGTCTTCCATACAGTATTAATATATATCGACTTGGATTTACATCACCTATTATTAAAATCAAGTCATTGGGGAATACACATCCTGTACTAACGAGCTACAAACTCTAAGTAAGTTCCACGCGCAAATCCTTTCAAAATCTCCTCCCGAAAGGTGCCAAAACCTCTGTGCGCACGCATGTAGCGCTTCACATTCTGAAAAACTAACTCAAGGGGCATGAGTTCCGGAAAATAGGCAGGCACACGTACATATGTCACTCCCACAACAGCAAACAACATATCTTGCAAATCAGCTACCTCTGCTGCCCCGTGAATTTTCGCATTATCCACCACGAGAATATCACCCTCCCGCAAATAGCCATTGTGACATGCATCAACAAGCGACTCAAAAATAATCTATTGCATCATTTGAACTATTCCTGATAGAAACAAT
>WBZZ01000987.1:72500-88785 GCA_019918135.1 Paulinella micropora | reverse complement strand
CAGCGTCCGGATGTAGCCCAGAGCCTCGGTGTTCACGTACTGCTGGAGCGACAGAACCACTGGCATTTCTTCAGCTTCGCCGTCCTCGCCCTCGCCAACCTTCTTCTTCTTCTTCGTCTTGTCAGTTTTCTTGGACGCCATAGCTGGTTCACCTGTAATAAGCCTAGACAAATAAAAAAAATACGGCTGTGTGTGTACAGGCAAAGGGCAAAAAGTGCGCGAAAATTTCAGTGTGTTTTGCGGCGCGGTAAGTTTCCGGGAAATTGTCCACGAGATGTGGCAATGGAAAATGGCAATAGTCTAGTTCCGGCTGCTAGTCACTTCCCTCGGTTTGAAACTCGAGGGTTCTGACCAAGACACGGCGACGAAACCGACGAGGCTCGTGCCACGTCACCCTTACCCGGCCGGCCCGGCTATTGCCTTTTTGTCCTCGACTACTGCCTTTTTTTGGTCTCACGCGGCCGGCCGCCAGGTAAAAGGGG
The DNA here is from genome assembly GCA_019918135.1 of Paulinella micropora. Lineage (NCBI taxonomy): Eukaryota > Cercozoa > Imbricatea > Euglyphida > Paulinellidae > Paulinella > Paulinella micropora. The sequence continues at coordinate 88,303 of WBZZ01000987.1, read as the reverse complement.
CGGGGTGGTGTTGTGGTGTCCGTATTTTCCCTTTAATTTTTACTAAAATTTTTTATGACATTTATGACACTTATGACACGGTTTGGACCGAGGGACCACCCCCCCTCCAAAACCACACATTTTTTTCCGACCCCCCCCCCGGCCCACCCGGCCAAAAAGTTGTCATATTTGTCTCATGGCGCCGGCCACCTAGGAAAAAGGGTGGGTGGTGGTCCCTTCCTTTTTTTTGGCCGGGTTCCCCTTTAATTTTTAGCTAAATTTTATTTATGACATTTATGACACTTATGACACGGTTTGGACCGAGGGACCACCCCCCTCCAAAACCACACATTTTTTTCCGACCCCCCCCCCCCGGCCCACCCGGCCAAAAAGTTGTCATATTTGTCTCATGGCGCCGGCCACCTAGGAAAAAGGGTGGGTGGTGGTCCCTTCCTTTTTTTTGGCCGGGTTCCCCTTTAATTTTTAGCTAAATTTTATTTATGACATTTATGACACTTATGACACGGTTTGGACCGAGGGACCCCCCCCCTCCAAAACCACATATTTTTTTCCGACACCACCCCGGCCCACCCGGCCAAAATAGTGTCATATTTGTCTCAGGCGTCTGACCACCAGGAAACAGGGGTGGGTGGCCAGTTGGTCTTTTTTTGTCCGTATTATCCATTATTTTTTTTGCTAAATTTTTTTAAGACAAATATGACAAATAAGACATACTTTTTAATAAAGTACCCCCCCCCCTGAAAAACACTGATTTTTTCTGGACCCCCTCCCCGGACCACCCGGCAAAAATCGTGTCATATTTGTCTCAGACGTCTAACCACCCGTGAGCCATGTCTGTCTCAAGGGAGAGGACAGAGTTGCAGCTGCTGCCTCAGTCGAAGAAGTGATAATTTGTTATAATAATTGATTTTATTTAAGTAATTGAAGTAAATTAAGCTGCAAGTGACACTGTGACTATTTTCAAGTGCACTTGGTAGCCATGACTTGTGCCACGTAGATTCCGGTCCTCATATTTAGTATTCCGTGCTTCTGGAGATTGCACTGGTTGAGTCTAGCCGCATGACTGACCACTGGGTTGAAGATGAGTGAATTTTTGCAGTCCACTGCCACAGCGTGCGCCTGCCCAGCGACTACAAAGAGACCGGAACGCAGGCGGGCGAGGTGCTTGAAAGACATGGAGCGTGAGAGAAGGGTGTAGCGGACCTCTGCTTCTTTGTCAGTGTAGGACGCCCGTGCTACCAGTTCGTCAAAAGTCATGATCCCAGGCAAGTTCTTGCGAGCCCAGGCTATGTACGCTCCCTGTCGGCGTGGCAGAGCACAGAGCCAGGCGTCGATCAGACAGCCAGCCTTGCCTGCGTTCTTGACTGGGCATGGCACGGCCGTGTCACCTTCAGGAAAGCCGGAGCCCGAACCATGCGGATGGAACAAAGGTGGCTCGTAAGTGTCCGCGGTCCCGCTGAGCAGTGCCCGTTTGTAGGCAAGCTGGCCCGCCTCCACTACCCTGTCCACGAAGCTTCTCCAGGCGTGGTCTGCGAACCCCTGCCCCGCCCGCTCGTTGCGTACCTCATCCACGGAGAAGCAGCGCTGGACAGCCTTGCCCTCTGGGTCTGCTTCGTCAAATGCGATGAGGAGAGGAGAGCCTGGATCTCCGTAACGAGGAGCGTAAGACATCCAGAGATAATCAGACATAGCCTGTTGGGGAGGAGCAGGCGGTTCAGGGTCAGAGGGTACAGCGCCCAGACCGTCAATTGACCGCAGTGGGACTACACCGTCACCAACCACCTCACCAGCCACATCTCCCCCACCCCCTGAAGCAGCAGCAGCGGCGGTAGAAGCAGCAGCCGGTTCAGGGTCAGAAGGCACAGCGCCCAGACCGTCAATTGGCCGCAATGGGACTGCGCCGTCACCAACCACCTCACTAGCCAACTCTACCCCACCTGCCGTAGCAGCAGCAGCAGCGGCCCGTGCCTCGATTTTTTGTTTCTTCTGTCTGGCTCGTGCTCGCTTGCCTGGCCTCTTCCTCTTCTTGCTTTGCTTGACTTGCTCTGTGCCCTCGGCAGCAGAAACAGAAGCTGCACCTGCGTCACTCTTGTGCTGTTGGACCTCCAAGTTGTCACTCAATGAGCCTTGTTTTGCAACAACCTCAGTGCTGCTGTACCCATGATGCTTGCTGTCTGTCCCTCGTGAGTCTAGTACAGCTACGACCATCTTGGTCTTCTTCTCGGACACGCTTTTTGAGGCGTCCTTCTATTTTTTGCAAGAACTCTATGGAAATTCTTTGCTGCATCCCGCGATGGACGGCCCCCCCCCGTCAAGTCTGCAATGCGATGGACGGCCCCCCCCCGTCAAGTCTGCAATGCGATGGACGGCCCCCCCCCCGTCAAGTCTGCAATGCGATGGACGGCCCCCCCCCCGTCAAGTCTGCAATGCGATTAGCGCCCCCCCTTCTGAGAAAAGAGACCTCGGAACGAGCACTGGCTGACTGTGACGAGCACATTCCCAGTGACATTTTGCACAATCGCCAGTACCAGGTCAGGGTAGGACAAGCCCAATGCTGGCAACATTGTACATTATTGGGCAAACCCAATGTTGGCAACATTGTACACTATTGGGCAAACCCAATGTTGGCAACATTGTACACTATTGGGCAAACCCAATGTTGGCAACATTGTACACTATTGGGCAAACCCAATGTTGGCAACATTGTACACTATTGGGCAAACCCAATGTTGGCAACATTGTACACTATTGGGCAAACCCAATGTTGGCAACATTGCACGCCATTGGGCATTTTGGAATCACTGTGCACAATGTCTGACTGTAAATGTTAGATTTTGCACGGTCCACCGCAAAACCAGTGATTTTCCCTAGATCGTGAACATTCACGCCAAAAAACCACAATTTTCCACCGGTGGCACCGGTGACCACAAAAACAACGAAGCAATGAGAAAGTTGTGGTTGTGGATTTGTGAATGCAATTTTTCCTTGCACGGGCCGGGAAAAAAGGCAATAGATTGTCCCACCCTGTGCAAATTGGCAGCCTGTTCTTTCAGGCCTATCAACAATTATTCCATTTTGATGTATGTACATATGTATGTATGCATGCATGCATGCATGTCATGCATGCATGCATGTATGTATGTATATGTATGTATCACAACCAACCCGCTCATAGCAACCACAAGCATCATTCATGTACATACACCACACCACACATCTTACGTCACACGTAACAGACAGACAGAATGCACACAAACATAAATACGTGGGTTTGGGCTCGCAAACAAAGAAAAATAAGCACAGACAAAGGCTGCACAAGGAGCCTACAACACCACCTCCACGCAGGTACATAAAGCTCACACAAACATCTCACTTAGGTGCACACACTGAAGTGCAGGCGGCACAAGCTCAGACAAACACGAGAAACGTAAAGCAAGCCTAGCACAGCAATGGTGGTGTGCGCAGACCAAGTTTTAAGCCACCTCCTTCGCGTATTAACCTACCAAGAGGTTGTCACCAAGCACATAAGAAACACACCTGCCCCATTACTTTTTCTTGCAATTTCTTGCCAAGACCCCTAGCTTCTCTGGACACGAATTTTTACTGCAAACATGCAGCTGGAAGGGCACCAAACAAGCGGCTCAAGTTGGTCCATCCAAATAGGTAGTAAATTTCACTTGTGGTACGACCCTGGAAAGGCTAGGGCGAGTTTCCATAAAACCAGCCCAGGGCAGATGCGCCATGGCATGGGCTATCAAATCCCCAAAACATGAGGTGAGTCGAGGCCTGGGAGTTCAGATCGAACCACCAGACGTTCATCACCCACTCACACGACTTGTGCCCGTGACCCTTTCGTCCGGGAAACTCGCAAACGCACTTTCACACAGGTATTCACACAAGCAAAGTTCCCTGCGATAGCCCCTGGCACCTCCCGCCTCTACTCTGCACCTCCAACCCCAAACACATACATCAAAACCTCGAAAAACCGACCGTGTGCAAAGCTTGGATTCAGGCTCCTTTCAGCCGAGAATTGCAGTCTCTGAAAAAACGTTTCTTTGCTTGCGAAACGTGCAGATCCGAAGCCCACGCGATCCGAAACGCGAAGCCCACGCTGTTGTAGTGACTAGATCCCACAATGCTGAAGAAATTCTTAATTTTTTTTTTGGGAAGGGAAGATTTCTCTTGAGTCAAGATTTTTTGACTGTCGCCTAGTCAGAAAATGTGTTCCTCAATGTTGAAGAAATTCTGACCGCGTGGTAGGTAGCGGACGGGATGTGTACTTCGACTTTGAGTGCGTCCGCAAAATACGGCCATCGACGGGTCTATTTGGATTTTTCCTCTAGTACCTTGCTAGGGACCATAGCGCCTTTACGGCCCTGACAGTCCTATCCATAAATTCTGATTCTGGGCATAACGGTCCAATTTTTCAAAAAGGACACTGGGTCGAAGGACACTGCGACCCAGTGTCACTACACTCACTGTGTCTAGTGTGTCTCGTCGACGGAAACCATCGTCCTATGCAGAACGAGCACACGCCTCTCCATATCCTGGATGTTGGTAGTAAATACGCCTACCTGGAAACCGAATTTCCCCAGGTTAGTCTGGGCGTTTTTGTACTTACAACTTATGATAGGTTCAATATTAATTTCCCATTAAAATACATTTTCATTAAAATATATTTTCAAATATTTTGAAAATGTGCATCCTTCCGAATCGTGGTGGCTTGGCTGCGTTCGACCACTCTGACCACTCTCAGTGCCTTTGTAACTTGTAGGCTGGATCTCCTATCGCCAAGCTTAAGTCCAGATGGGACCGATGGGTGCATCGGGTTGCTATCGCCATGCTGTTTGGCTTGGGGCTGATCATGGCAAGCTTGCTGCTGACTCACTCGTTGAAGAACAGCAGTAGCGATCACAGTACGAGCTCAGGACTGTCAGGAGAAGGTTCGGTACGCATTGCAAGTCTCTCCGAGTGTGGTACCTATATATACAATCCTATCATTTTTTTTCTTTCTCGTCTCTTTCGCTTCATCACTATTCTTGTCTACCGTTTTACTTCATTTTTTCTTTGCGCCATGCTCTTGACGAAATTTCGAAATCTTAATATCAGCTCCAGTCTTACTGTCGCAGTGATGATGTTTCTGTGTAGACGGATGTTGGTGCATCACTAATCCCAGTGGCACCGACCCGATGCCCTGCCCGCCCGCTCCCATTCCTGCCACACCTGACGAGCTGTATTTTCTGGCCAACTTACAACTCTCCAACCCATACGGAAATTTATCTTGCGATCCTTACACTGGTTCTTCCTGTGACACTTCTGGCTTTTGTCTGACTCCAAACTGTTCCACCTTTCCCCCGCAAACTCTACTAGACAACCCGAATAGCGTCTGTGCTTTCTTGTATGACACGTCCCTCAACTCGGCGACTGGCGTTTACAGTTTAGTCACCTATACATCCCAGGTGCACACTCTGTTCTAGTAAAGAATTGTAGTGTATAATATACTTCTATATTAATTTGTATGCATCTACGTATACAGATACATACATACATACATACATACATACATATACATGCGTATATAATATATATATACATACATACATACATATATATATACATATATATATAGACACACTACTACTAGGATGCTCGCCGAGCTTATCATGCACGCATGCATGCGTGTATATGCATATTATGTATCATGTTTCCATATATGTGTGTACAAATATTCGTACTTGCGAGCTCTTTTCTTCATATTGCACAGGAGCAGGCGGACGCTGCAGGCGCGAAGTTGACGCATCTGCGTTCGTGTGGAGTGTGTTCCACTGCTCAGGACCTAGCTGCATATCTCAACTATCCTGACCTGACCTCAATCGGAACAAAATGCTCAGTGGAAGGCTTGACTAACTTTGCTCTGGTTCGACCTCACCATGGATAGATATGATTATGATTCTTTATAACACGAATTTCCTCGCCTTCCTGTCAAATCGTTCTATCAGCTTTCTCGTGTTTTTTGTTCTTCACTTCAAAGCCGAATGACAGACACCTATCGCTTTCCTTAGGGAGTGCTGTGCTACGAGCGCGAAGCAGGTTTTAGCAAGCCTTGCGCCGAGATGTGGGTTTATAATGGCTACAATGATCGGCAGGAATGCCTAACACCATGTATCAGACACGGCAACGACCCAAGCAACGGTCCTCCTCCCGAGTGCGCCCTGAACCCCTGCCTGCAATGTGATGAGGATAAGAGCGGTGCTATCTTCCAACAAGTTGGAGCAAGAAGCAGGCGACGCTCCGGGATCCGCTCCTCAATCGCCCGCCCATGTGGCAGCAACGCTGACATCACAATTAGCTCGCAGGTGATCCCGCTCTGCACCAGGGGATCCGGCGCGGACGAGCAGCTCAAGTCGTTGCCATACTACAGCAGCAAGTTTCGAACGTGGTCTGGTTCGCAAAATACCTGCACGCCCAAAATGGTACATGCTAGATTTTTGAATTTTCTGACACACCAGCAGCAACCCACGCCATCTTACTGTGTACGGGCATTAGCACATTCTCATGGGAAATGTTTAGGTGCCTCGCAACGACGAAGAACTGAGCGAACTCATGCGCATCGTTCACGAAAAAGGCTACACGATACGTCCATGTGGCGCCACCCATTCGGCGGGTGGCCTCGTCGTATCCGAGAGAGATTTCTTTTCAGTGGCAATCAGCCTGGCCAACTACACACCGTCGGACCCAGACTGGAACTTCCGTATCTTAGGTCACAGACTCACAGAAATACGTTACACGTGACCACATGCAGACTAGAGAGTGTGCAAGTGGGAGGTGATAACTTTTGCAAGAATACAAGTACTTTACTAAAATGTCAGGATGCATTGGGGCGAGCAGCAAAGACAGCAAGGACGACAAGGATGGCAGCGACGATGCCGACTGTAAGGTAAGGATCGGCGCGGGGTACACCCAGTTGGATTTGTATCAATTTATTCGACCTCATGGGCTGTTTCTGCCCACTCAAACTGCTGGCTACTTCTTTCAGCTGGGAGGGATAGTGTCCAACTCGGTGCATGGCGGTGCGTATGGTGCCAGCTATATCCACAACTACGTCACAGCTATGCGGGTGATGTTACCCGATGGGAGATTCCGAGTCATTGACAGGGAAGAAGACTTGCGCTACTGGCGAAATTCCTACGGGCTCTTGGGGGTCATCACCGCACTAGAGTTTCAAGTGTCTCAGCGCAAAAACTTCGTCATGTACCCTCTGCCCGATCAGACCTTCAACGCTTGGACCGAAACCAATTTTTGGAACTATATCTTTGGTGCGGCGGAAGCCAATCTGCCTCCACAAAATGGTATTTCCGGCTCCGGAGCAGCCCTGATGGGTGAATTTTTCCTCGACGTCTATACGGACCGCATCACGGGCATTGCCTTTAAGCAAGGCGAGGCCGCTGTCACTAATGTGCCTCCGGACCCCAAGCTCTCGGTAGCTTCGCTAGACACAGGATACGCCGCTCTGCAAGAACAATTCCCAACCTTCAGGTATGCACAGTTATTTATGCATTTCATTTCACATGAAAGCTCATTCCTTCTTGGGCTGAAAAGTCATGCGCAATAGGTTGGACGGGCTGCCGCCTACTCTGGACTTCGTCAACACTATCTTGGGTGACTTGCCGTTCGGTAACAGCCAGCAGGTGGCCGATCTCTTAATGAATGGTACATTCAGTACAACAAAGGAATCGGCCAAGGTGGGGGGGTCACTTTTTCCTAAATTTGTAATGACAAAAACATATATTTTCACAACATTCAGGAAATCGATAGAAATCATTTACCTAATTGAGCAATGTATTAAAATGATATTGAAACATGTTTTTATTGATCGGAAGTCAGTTGGACTTCACCTCCGGAGGTGTGTCGGAACCGGTCCAAAACCATGTATTTTACATATTTTTCTATCATTTCGTACTGCCGGAACGGATTGCATTGATCTAAATGATTGGTCCTTGCTTTTACAATGCTTACTAATCGTTTTGCGCTTTTTTTCTATTTAATTTATCATTTCCCTTTCAACAGACTTGAGAAAAACTGACTGAAACAGGAGGGAAAGGGGGGGGGGGGTGACAGCAAGGACTGACAAAGCTGTCCGATGACGAGCTTCACGGAATCCATGCTCACAAAGAAAGGAGAAGCTGTGCTGATGAATTCTAAGCTATTATTTATTATTATTATTGCTTTGCTTGCCTCCACACTTAGGAAAAACATGTGACATAGCGATGTGTGTGTGTGTGTGTGTGGGGGGGGGGGGGGGGGCGGGGGGGAAGGGATGGGGGCATGTCTGCACAAGGTTCCGCTCGATGGCGCCCAGCCTAATTTTGCCTGTTTCTTTTTACTTTCTCCAAATTGTCTAAAACAAAAAATGTTTTGAGATTTGAATTCGATTCGACTTCTAGCCACAGAGCTATCGCCCTGCGCACCACGCAACACACATGTAAAACAGCTCAAGACAACTATGTCAAAGAATACATGCGCAAAACATTCCATACAACAAGCAAACACCTGCAATCAGGGCCAAAGAAGCAAACGGTCAGTGTCGCAGCGCCATCGACGCTAATGCAAACTCAAACCAATTCGATTGCGATGGCGAACTGACCGGCGTGCCGTCCGGGGACGTAAAGACGCGGGCGGGGGTCAAGTGTGCATACTTCGCCTTCACTCCTCTTCTTTCCTTCTTCCTATTGCTCTTCCTGCTTCTCTTCTTCTTTTTATTTTTAGGCTTTCTGCTTTCATAATCGGACTGTGACTCACTGGAGCTGTCACTGTCGCGCTCACTATTGCTGTCAGACCCTGACTCACTGAAACTATCTTCCTCGTCGCTCGTGTCCTTCTTTCTATTTTCCTTCTTTTTCTTCTTCTCCTTTTTCTTCTTTTGCTTCTTTTCCTGCTTTTTCTTCTTTCTTTCAACTACGTCTTCCTTTTCCTTCTCTTTCTTCTCTACGATCATTTCGTTCCAACGCTTCTCTCTCTCGTCCATCATCTTCGTTATTTCTTTCCTGTGGTCTTCCAGGGTCTTGGCGAGTGAATCCTGGTTGGGGACAGCGCCGTTCTGTTTGAAAACAGCAAAAAACTAACAGTCTCTCCTTAAGAAACCTTACTTGAACAATGTGTATATGGGGGGGGGGGGCTCTGAAATTATTGATGCATAATGGATATGATATGAGTGCAAAGAATGGAAGAGGGACTTGGGGTTAGGTTAATGCAAGGAAAGAAAGAGACAACAACAGACAAAGACCGCCGGAGGGGACTGGCAGGGCGTTTGTTTTGCCGGGCCTACAAGAACAGAACAAAATCCATGTCGCCAAAACAGACGACCCATAGTAATACAGGTGGGCTTGGGGCCAGGGGTCTTCTTCTTGGGAGGCTTGGGCTTCGTCGGTTGCTCCTCCTCCTCCTCCTCCTGCTCCTGCTCTGACTCTTCTGTATGCAAACATTCCAAAAGTTTACAGCATGCTAGAGAACTCAAGACAAGGAAGGCAGTGATGAAGCACAAGAGACATGACATATTACCGAGCTTTGTCTTCTTGGAGGGCTTCTCGCCGCCTGGCGTAGGTAGCGGGGTCTTTCTCTTGCCCTTCCCCTGCCTGTCCGCCTGGGCCAGCAGCAGCTGCTTTGACTTCCACTTGCGCAGTATTGGAGGTTCAGTCGGGTTCCCGACGTAAGGGAGAAAAAGCTGCTTCGTAGCCGTATCAAAATCCAGGGTCGACTTCGGTAGACGGCGGGAGTTCTTAAGATTGAAGTAATAAAAATTAAGAAACTGAAGCTCCAGCGCATTAGCCTTACCGTCTCCGGTGGTATCCACCTCTCTCACAGCCAAGATGTGGCGTTGGGAACCTCATACACATACACACAATTGCATCGTCAGACGAAGATAGAATCACCAAAGGACCAAGCAAACGAATGATAGTTCAAGATACCTCGCTTTACTAACGAGGGGGGCTTCTTGCGCCAGTCGGGTGGGAAGGTGATGGCAATCCTGCACAAAAACCTCATTGAAAAACGCAACAAGCAACTGAAGTTCTACCCAGGAGCGGAGCGCGAAATCTCTCCCTCCGAAGTCTCGATTTGGGTGGAAGCCTTGAGATGGAAGTTGGAATACTTCGTCAACTCCACGTTCAGCAGCACTGCGCTCTCCCGCACCTTCCCGTCATCCGTAAAGTGCCGGAATAACAAGCTGTTATAGATATGTATATGTATATGTAATATAATATAATATAATATAATATAAAGAGAAAGAGAGAGAGAAAGAGAAAGAGAAAGAGAAAGAGAGAGAGAGAGAGAGAGAGAGAGAGTCTCAGAGAGAGAGAGAGACAGAGAGAAGGAAAGAGATGTCATTGTATATGTATACATCTGTATGTCTATGTATGTATGAGAGATGACCAGTCCTCCCATGGTTTTCCAGACAAGAACTGGAAGGTGTTTTTCGTCGCCCAAATCCGAACCTTCCCAGCCGGCACTGGGGGCAAGTTGTCTGTCTCTGCCTTCGTTGCCGTCGTGGTGGTTGTAGTCGTTGTTGTTGTTGCTGTTGCCGTGGTCGTTGTTGTTGTCGTCGTGGTCGTGGTTGTGGTCGTTGTTGTTGCTGTCGTCGTGGTCGTTGTTGTTGTTGTCGCTGTTGTCGTCGTCGTCGTGGTCGTTGCTGTTGTTGTTGTCGTCGTCGTGGTCGTGGTCGTTGTTGTCGTTGTCGTTGTCGTCGTCGTGGTCGTTGTTGTTGTTGTTGTCGTTGCTGTTGTTGCTGTCGTTGTTGTTGTTGCTGTCGTTGTTGTTGTTGTTGCTGTCGTTGTTGTTGTCGTCGTCGTTGCTGTCGTTGTTGTTGTTGCTGCTGCCTTCTTTTTGACTTCACCTTTCTTCTTCCCTTCTTTCTTCTTGTCCTTCTTCTTGTCTGCCTTCTTTTTCTTTGTGGGGGTTGGGGGGTTTTGATTTGCGGGGTCCTGTGGTTTCAAGAAGGAGGTCGGCCGTCTGTCTCGCTTGGGAGCAGTGGCCCCCGTGAGACCGTCCTTCCAGGGCGTGGGGGAAGTCTTGTTGAGTAGCCCTTTGGGATTCCAGGTGTAGACATGCCCTGGCGCTAATTCGTCCAAGTCCTGCTTACCCAGCTCGTACTTTTTGCGCACTTCGTCTGAAATGACGACAGTTGCAAAGGGTTTGATGGACGCATCGTCGGTAGCACCGTTGATGGTGAGAAACAGCTCCCCACGACGGTTCTTGCGAATCGTCTGCAGCGTTACAGCAACGTTGCTAGTTGCTGCTTGCTTACTTTTTTGGGGCATCAGAACGCTCGGGGGCTCGAACACACGAGGTTGCAACCGCTAGGATGCACCTGTTCAAGTGCAAGACAGTTCAAAAGTGAACAGAGCTGGGGTTGTTTGAAAGTGCAAGGGAGGGAACCGTTGAAGTGGCATGTTTCCCGCGCCGCCAGCCTGGCCAGTGCAGTTTTCTGGGTCGGCCGATACAAAAACGCAAGCAACACCCATACTTTCTGCAGGTATCCCAGCCAAGCGAAAGCGAGATATGAGCTGCAAATATATATCCGTGTCTTTCCACATCGTGACTAGAGCCGGAATGCAAATGGAAGCTTTTTTGCCCGATGTTTTGTGACGAAAATAATGCAGAAAATTTTCCCATTAACGACCTCATACGTACTGCAAAATGATTAGAACATGGGTCCTGGATAAGCACTTCATGTTTGCAGTGAGTTAGTTCATGCATCCGACTTATAATCTTCAAATTTTTTGGAAATTCCTGCCGAGGCACTCGGTTTCTGTGACGTTCTCCCTCCTGGGCTTATAGCAGTTGGTCGGACATGATTTTCAAATTTTTTGGCAGAGGTTTCTTTGCGTGCAGTCTAATATAGACTGTGGAAATGTGATTCCGGCTCAAGTTGCGTGTGGGAAAGAGCCGGAAAGCTATTCTTAGCTCCGTGGATAGCTTTCTTCTTGTGAACAACATGCATGAATTTTTCGTGTATGGTTTCTGCACTCAAAATTTTCCGCAGTAATTTCAACAAAGCAAGCTATCTCTAGAGCGCGCAGTATGTTTCCGGGTCTTTCCATTGCCTGACTTGAGTCGGAAACATATTTCCTCGCTCTATCTTTTGCTTCTTGTCAAGCAGTGGATGCATGAATTTTTCAAACATTTCCACCATTTTTTTTCAAAACTTTCCGCAATCATTTCACCAAAGCAAAGCTATCTCTAGAGCGCGCAGTATGTTTCCGGGTCTTTCCATCCCCTGACTTGAGCCGGAAACATATTTCCACGCTCTATCTTTTGCTTCTTGTCAAGCAGTGGATGCATGAATTTCTCGCCTCTCTCGCTCTCTCCCCCCCACCCCCCCCCCCTTTCTCTCTCTCTCTCTCATTCCTCTCTCTCTCTCTCTGAGACTCTCTCTCTCTCTCTCTCTCTCTCTCCTCCCTCTCCCTCTCTCTCTCTCTCTCTCCTCTCTCTCTCTCTCTCTCTTTTTCTCGCCTCTCTCTCTCTCTCATTCCAAAGTGTTATATTTATGTGTACGTACCATATTCATATTGCGCTTATGCCATCATACCCAAACGCCGTCATTTTTTTTTAAGCACGCGCGAAACATCAGAAAATGCTGTTTTTTTTCTAATGCATATTTTCCTATGCAACAGCACTTAGAAAAATTCGTAATATGTACATGTACATGATTACTTATTCATATTGCGCTTATGCCATCATACCCAAACGCCGTCATTTTTTTTTTAAGCACGCGCGAAACATCAGAAAATGCTGTTTTTTTTCTAATGCATATTTTCCTATGCAACAGCACTTAGAAAAATTCGTAATGTGTACATGTACATGATTACTTATTCATATTGCGCTTATGCCATCATACCCAAACGCCGTCATTTTTTTTTTTAAGCACGCGCGAAACATCAGAAAATGCTGTTTTTTTTCTAATGCATATTTTCCTATGCAACAGCACTTAGAAAAATTCGTAATATGTATATGTACATGATTACTTATTCATATTGCGCTTATGCCATCATACCCAAACGCCGTCATTTTTTTTTTAAGCACGCGCGAAACATCAGAAAATGCTGTTTTTTTTCTAATGCATATTTTCCTATGCAGCAGCACTTAGAAGAATTCGTAATCTGTACATGTACATGATGTACTACTAGGGTAGCTACAGCATCAACCCGCCGCGAGATGTTGCGCGCAGGCAAGGCTCCCGTCTACGTGGGGCCTACGGAGGATGGATATGGACTGTTCTGTGATGTTCACGAGCTACCTGCCACTTATTCGTTGGGACTGTTACATCCAGGTGGAAGGCTAGTGGGAACTGCCAACAATGCGCATACGCAGCATTTCACTATGCGGACGAGCCGTGGGCTGCAGGCAGGCATGCACCCGATTGACAACATCAGCACATCGGCTAGAAACGCAATGCACCTTATCAATAGCGCAGCGCGTGGCTTTCAAAGCCAACCGGCCGCGGCCGAGGACGTTCGATTCAACGCTAGGGTGAGCAAGGGTAATGCGTTTGTGACGCTCTCACGTGCGGTGGGCAGAGACGCAGAGATTTTGTTGAACTACACCCCCAATCCTCATTTGACATTCACGACCAGCCCCAAAATGGCGTATCCTGAATGGATGCAAAAGGTAGCCTCCAGAAGGGAAAGAATACCTGTATGGTCACTAGAAACTGAGGAAGGTTGCATTTATTTTATTGTGCCTGAGGAGGAGCATCCTATACCTCTGAGATCTGTATCCTTGGCACAGAATGAGAAGCAGGCTCTACTGGCTTCGGTAGCTGACGGGTTGGACTTACCATCGCTGTCCCGATCGTTGTCATTGCGTCTCGATCAGAAGGAGAAGCTCTTGGACTCTGTCTTGGCGCCTTCGGACATACCATCGCTGTCCCGATCGTTGTCATTGCGTCTCGATCAGAAGGAGAAGCTCTTGGACTCTGTCTTGGCGCCTTCGAAGACACTGAAGAGGGAAGATTCTGACATTACAGTTATTGCTCGAACATCATCCGTGCAGTTAAAGACGGAGGATTCTGACTTTACCTACATGGCGCGACAATCGAGCTCAACGGACACTGTCGATCCTGCATACCTTCTCAGAGACGTAGGGCTGCCTCCACCTCTAGAGGACGCGGTTGTTCCTTCTCCCCTTTTACCACAAGAAAACGAATCCGATTCGACTGTGTTTCCTCCTGAGGAGGACGCAACTGAGACTGCCGTGCCTGCCCCGGAAGATGAGTCGACTGAGGTTGTGTCTGAACAATCTGATCGGTTCGCATTCTTGTCGCACACAGGACGATGAGCCTCCTGCATTAATCGATGAAGAGTTCACACCCACAGGAATCCCGGTATGATTGTATCTTTGTATCCACTGATTGCAGCTTATCCATGGTGTGTCTTTCCCAGGAGTGGATGACTGAGGAGCAAGCGGCCGATATGGAGGCAGAGGCGCGGGTCCTGGGTACCGGGGAGGAATACGAAACACCTGACGGAGAGACTGCGCGCGATTGGAACATGGAGGATCTGCACTCTTCAAACGAACCGCTGTTTCAGCTTATGGTGCTGAATATACCGAGGATGAAGCGGAAACGCCGACAGCCAACACGTCCTTATAATAGGATAACGCGACCGGTTGGCGCCATCAGGCAGCAGCGACCCAAAGCGTTCGGCAAGCAGCTTGGCATGACGTATGCGGAGCTGGACCATCATGTCAAGTCATTCTGCTGCGCAAAGTGGAAGTGTTACTCCTTTTTGAACACGCTCGACGTAATGGATGCTCGTGCTAAGATTTGTTGTATTTCATTGAGCGAGCTTTACACATGGGTTGTTGGTCAGCTTGAGGCATTCCAGACCAACAAGGGAACCTTTCAATACTTGTATCAAACTGAGGAGGTATGCAGAACCGCGTGGCAGCGGATCCATGGGGTCGGGGATGCGATTGTTAAGAGGGCCCACAGAATGCTCGCTTCTGGTACGAAGGTGTTTGCGAAGTCGTCCACGCCCTATCCTGAGGTCTCGGACATTATCTGCGTGTTACTCTGCGAGAAGTTTGGAGAATCGCCAGAGATCTGTAGCGACGGGCTCTGGAAATTGCAGACCATGGCAGCGGACGCTGGAGTGCAAGAATACGTCATTGGGCACTGGAAAGAAGCTTGCGAGAGGCTTGGTGCATCCCCCCGAGTGGACAGGAATCGGCCTCCTGATCGGAAGACCATCGACATATGTTGGCGACAGGATTACAAGCACGTCAAATTCATCCGAGGTACCATCGCGTTTCAATTTGCTAACGAGCGAGAAAAGACAGTCGGCTTCTTGACAATGTTGGTCTAGATGGGGACTTTGCTAAAGACGAGATCTGCACAGAACTAGCTGCGGAACATGCAAGGGGCTTCAAGTCCAACTGACTTCCGATCAATAAAAACATGTTTCAATATCATTTTAATACATTGCTCAATTAGGTAAATGATTTCTATCGATTTCCTGAATGTTGTGAAAATATATGTTTTTGTCATTACAAATTTAGGAAAAAGTGACCCCCCCACCTTGGCCGATTCCTTTGTTGTACCCTGCCTAAAAACATTATGAATCAGTACGCGCGGGTGAACGACGGGTTCTATGTCTTGGAAGCACCAGACGCGGCCTTTGGCGCGTGGTTCCTTCCCATCGAGTTGACCTTTACAGCGCTATCCATCATGCGAGAGGTATGAAAAGTAAGGAACTGCACCAATAAATTATACCTGAATTGGCGGTCCAAGAGTTGATTATAGGAATTTG
>WBZZ01000987.1:10000-70000 GCA_019918135.1 Paulinella micropora | reverse complement strand
GTGGTCAAGTTCTACCATCTGGGCCCTGTCGCCAGTTCGATTCCCGTCGGTGCCACCAGTATTTTCATTGAACATATCGGTCTATTTCTGGACCAGTATTTTCATTGAACATACCGGCCCGTCTGGAAGTGTTGGAACTGCCCTTGCGGGGGTGTCATTAGAGCTTATCGTCAATTCTTCGTACTCCCCTCACGGGTGAGACGATGGAGGCGCATGTGCAGAAATGCATCAGCCATTGACAGAGAAGCACTATTATTATTATTATTATTATTATTATTATTATTATTATTATTATTAATTGGACACCGTGATAGCCCAGTGGTCAAGTTCTACCATCTGGGCCCTGTCGCCAGTTCGATTCCCGTCGGTGCCACCAGTATTTTCATTGAACATACCGGTCCGTCTGGACCAGTATTTTCATTGAACATACCGGTCCGTCTGGAAGTGTTGGAACTGCCCTTGCGGGGGTGTCATTAGAGCCTATCGTCAATTCTTCGTACTCCCCTCACGGGTGAGACGATGGAGGCGCATGTGCAGAAATGCATCAGCCATTGACAGAGAAGCACTATTATTATTATTATTATTATTATTATTATTATTATTATTATTATTATTATTATTATTATTCCTGTAAAGGTGTTGGTCAAGGAGGTGCGGGGGGGTTGGGGGGGGGGGGACATAAAAATTGTGTTCCCCCCCCCCCCACACGCACACACACACACCCTATTCCGCACACCTGTCGGAATAAATCATGGTTTGTGGGAACGAGGAGGAGTTGGGAGGTCATATTTGCAAGGTAGCCCCAGACTCGATGTTGATGCTGATATGATTTTTTTTCACTGGAATTCACGCAAATATTTGCGTTAGGGTAGTGTCTGAATGCCAAAATTCCTTGTTTTTTTTCGCACCCCTCATGGTTTGTGTAAACCAGGAGGAGTTGGGAGCTCATATTGACAGCGTGGCTAGCCCCAGACTGCGATGTTGATGCTGATATAATTTCTTTGGAATTCACGCAAATATTTGCGTTAGGTGAGTGTCCTGAATGCCGAAATTCCTTGTTTTTTGGGAGTACTTGCCGGTACCTCCGGCAATTGAACGTACCCTGTCGACGGGGAAGGGGGGACCAGAAAATGTCTTTTTGCCACCAGGCGCCGTTTGCGCACACCAGAGGGATTTAGCGGCTGATATTTGGTGTATCTGACATTTCTTGATGAGCTCTCTTCGAAAATATAAAAAGTTATAGTGCCGGGTGGCGTAACAACCAGAAAAATCAGGTTTTTGCACCACCAGGCGCCGTTCGCGCACACCCGAGGAAGATTGAGGCTGATGTTTGGTGTACCCGACACCTCTCGGCGAGCTCTCTTCGGAGATCCAAAAATGTGGTGCCGGGTGGCACAAAACCAGAGATTTTAGGTTTTTGTGCCACCAGAGCTTACACTTGCGATCTGCTGGTAACTCCGGCAATTGAACGTATCCTGTCGACAGGGAAGGGGGTTCCGGGGCCGGGAACCCCAGCCCGGCAATTGTACGTACCTCACGCGAATTGGGCGGCACCAAAATGATTGGCTGAGAATGCTCCAAGGCTCTAAGAGTTGTGCCAGAAGAGTTTATGCCGGTTACCTCCGGCAATTGAACGTACCCTGTCGATTGTGGAAAGGGGCGGGGGCGGGGGGGCCGCGAAGCGCACCGCAAGCCAATCTTTCAGGTGTTGGCGCAGCCCCCTAGTTATTATTATTATTATTATTATTATTATTATTATTATTATTAGTGGCACCGCGATAGCCCAGTGGTTAAGGTCTACCATCTGGGACCTGTCGCCAGTTCGATTCCCGTCGGGGCCAGTATTTTCAAAGGATATTTTCTTTGAAAATAATGGTCTGTCTGGAAGGCTTGGAGCTGCCTTGCGGGGGTGTCAGTAGAGCCTATCGTCAAATCTTCGTACTCCCCTCGCGGGTGAGACGATGGAGGCACATGTGCAGAAATGCATTCGCCATTGACTGAGAAGCACTATTATTATTATTATTATTATTATTATTATTATTATTATTATTATTATTATTATTATTTTGGACACCGTGATAGCCCAGTGGTCAAGTTCTACCATCTTGGCCCTGTCGCCAGTTCGATTCCCGTCGGTGCCACCAGTATTTTCATTGAACGTAACGATCCGTCTGGACCAGTATTTTCATTGAACATACCGGCCCGTCTGGAAGTGTTGGAACTGCCCTTGCGGGGGTGTCATTAGAGCTTATCGTCAATTCTTCGTACTCCCCTCACGGGTGAGACGATGGAGGCGCATGTGCAGAAATGCATCAGCCATTGACAGAGAAGCACTATTCTTATTATTATTATTATTTATCATCATCATATCATCATCATGATCATCATCATTATTATTATTATTATTATTATTATTATTATTATTATTATTATTATTATTATTATTGAGCTCCATCGGTGGCCCCGATCATCAGGCGAGAGACTAACACGGGGGGTGGAGGACCTCGAACAAGGGTATTGGAGGCTTATGTCCGTTGAGGATATGCCATTGGCTGCATCAGTACGCCTCAGATATGGTATTATTATTATTATTATTATTATTATTATTGTTATTGTTATTATTACTATAGGGAGTACATAGGCCATCGGTCCCTTTCCATGGGCTGATTGGTATAAAGCTCCTAGAGTAATGTTCTATACCGTCACTTCCTTATTCCACCGATTGGTGTGGAGACTTTCCTTATGGAATGGAGGACTGGATGCACATGGCCTTTTGGCTCAGCAATTGGCAGACGATACATACATATTATTATTATTATTGTTATTATTATTATTATTATTATTATTATTATTATTATTATTATTATTATTTGGACACCGTGATAGCCCAGTGGTCAAGTTCTACCATCTGGGCCCTGTCGCCAGTTCGATTCCCGTCGGTGCCACCAGTATTTTCATTGAACATACCAGTCTATTTCTGGACCAGTATTTTCATTGAACATACCGGCCCGTCTGGAAGTGTTGGAACTGCCCTTGCGGGGGTGTCATTAGAGCTTATCGTCAATTCTTCGTACTCCCCTCACGGGTGAGACGATGGAGGCGCATGTGCAGATTTGCATCAGCCATTGACAGAGAAGCACTATTATTATTATTATTATTATTATTTTTATTATTATTATTTTATTATGGCTTATGCGGGAGGTTGGGTATACATACTACGTATACATACATATATATATATATATATATGTATATATATGTATGTACATATATATATATGTATATATGTATATATATATATATGTATAATGAACTCGCATTATTAGGTGGTGGACCTTCTGGCCATCACTGACGCATCCGAGCCAGGCGCCTGGCAACGGGCCTTCGGAGAGGTCTTTCTCTCTCTCTCTCTCTCTCTCTCTCTCTCTCTCTCTCTCTCTCTCACTCTCTCACTCACTCACTCACTCACTCACACACACACACACACGCACACACACACACACACACACACACATATATATATATATATATATATATATATATATAATCTAAGCACAATTCTAGCAGTCTGCATGAGCCCCTTTTGTCATGTACATACAATAATAATAATTATTACCTTGGTGCAGGTGGAGCAGGCGCTGCTGGAGCTGGGAGCCAAGCCGCACACAGGCAAGCTATTTGCCTTCGGGATCGACCCCTCCGGGAAAGTTGTAAGTCTTCACCCCTATTGGCAGCTATGTTAATATCTACTAGGTCCTTCCTATCTACCGTCGAGCACGTCCTTCCTGCTCACAGTCATTCTTCACCTCTACACCCGAATTGTCTCATTCGCTTGTGTGAACCTGGTCGCGATGGCTTGACTCGCGTTCACAATAATTATCTGTGTGCAATTACCATTACCGTCTTGGCTCTGTGAAACTAGCGACGTAATGTGGCGAAATTTGATCCACATCACTGCTTTGATTTCACGACGCTAGAACTGCCGCTTGTAGTTTCAAAGTCCGTTTCAATCTGTTTTGTCGCTTCTTGCGCACAACCATCTCCATTGTGCATGTGCAGATGCCGTTCCAAAATCGCAAAACCACGCAGGTTCTTTTCTAATTTGTGCTTGTATCTAAACTTTGCATATCTGGGTCCTGAAATCAATATCTATGTCGTTGTTCGTAAGTGTCCTCGGGCATGATTCATGCATCCACACACGCATGAGAACGAAACCATATGTGTGTATACATGTATGTATTTACGCAACTTTTGATGCGTGAAAAATGTTGGAATGCAGGTCTTCTCCATGTCGCAGAAGTGCCAGTTTGAGCAATACCGGCGCGCACTAGACCCGTCGAACTTGTTCTATGCAGGCTACTCTCTCAGCCTGCTGAAGGTAGCGCCAACGATATGATGTAATATTACTGGATACATTCAAATGTCAAACTCAGCCATAGAATTTGTGTTGAGGGGCAGATTTCACATTAGCGGCCAGATTTCAGATTAGTGGTCAGAATTCAAATTAGTTCAATTTAACGGCTATATCCGTCCGCAAAATCTGCATAATTTTTGCGAAATATTACCGTTAAATTGAACCGTAGGCTAATTAGAATTCTGACCACTAATCTAAAATCTGACCGCTAATCTGAAATCTGACATTTAACTCAAATTCGCTGGCTGAGTTTGACACTTGAATGTACCCAGTAATAGCGTAGCTTTGATATGATGTAATAGCATAGCTTTTAATGACCACGTAGTCTACTGCTTTTTACTATCAAAGTGGTCCCCATTTGATGTGTTAGGATTGTTCAGGAGAGTCCCAAGGCATGGGGGCATCTTGTCGATTTGTTCCACCTTCTTGTCGCAGTGGGAAAGATGGGAAGGACAGCCGCGATGGTCACGATTGAGCTTTTTTACGGGCCCTTCTGTTATTCTCGTGCCAGTGAAACATGACTGTCCAACGATAGTACAGTAAGAAGTGGGAGAAGCATCATAGTATTAATAAAAAATAAACTTCCGATAGTGAACTAACCAGAGCCTCCGAAGAACTGGAAAGGTAGGCTCGGATCATTTTCTACAATACTAATATTAATACAATTCTTTACGCACTGACTTTGCTAAGTTACCGAGCAAGTCGGCGAGAACAATTTCGCAAGTTTCAGGCACGATTACTGTCACAATGAACTACCAATGAGTAAATGACCAACGAGTGGCAGTGACATGGTATAAAACAGCAATTACTTTTTACGCTGTGGACATCACCCCCCGAATTATCAGGTAAAAAACTTATTTATAGATTTCGTCTGGCCGGACACGTCTGAAATGCCAATTTGATCCTGGTCTTTTGGCGGCTTTTTTGTCTTTGCGTCACTGAGCTAATATAACGAGACATTCTCTTTTTGAGGACTCTGTTTGGTTATATTACCTACTTTTCCATTGAGCTATCGTTGGGGATAGTACATTTGGAGTCCATAGCTAAAAGCTGATTTCTTTTCTGATCTGTCGTACAGACATCAGATAAGCACAAATTTATTTTTCGCTGATCTGTCGCACAGACATCAGACGAAAACAAACACTCCTACTCATCCTCCAACAAAAAACTTACAAACAAGCAATCAATTTGTCACAAGCTGGCATAACCTTTAGCCCTTGTGCACATTTGGCTTCTGTGTGCTCCTCTACAAGACACCAGACCACACCTACTCCACTCCCTCTTGCTGCTTGCATAAAGCCAAGTAGGACAAGTGCGAAACAAACATCAGACAAACACACAGACAGAGGAAAAACGAGCAAAGCACTCCCACTCTCTGTTCTGAACCATTTTCCTTACATTTTCTCTGCAGAAACCAGAGGAGATTACACATCTCTCACACAAGAGCAAGACAAATATCGAAGCACTGTCCGACGACAGACTGACTTCTACAAAACAGCTCTTTTGACCAAACTATCGTTATCTCTGTGTAGGGCCTGACGCCCCATAACTATTTCAACAGAGAAAAGGAAGAAGGACAAGAAGGTTGCATAGAGTGATAAGAATAACAGAAAAAAAAAAAAAAAAAAAAAAAAAAAGCAGACGTGACTCTCATAACATAAGATGGAAGACGAGAATGAGCAGGCTGGTGTGACACCAACTGATTATGGTCCTAGTGAGGGAGGAGAGGAGCAGGAGTACTCAGAAGAGAGGGGGGGGTAGAGACGGAGAGGAGAGAGAGGAGTATACGTATACAGCCGATGTAGAGTCGACAGGGGGGGGGGGGGGGTAATGCACAAGAAGCGAGTGCAGGTCAGACTGGAGGATCTCCATTGACAGAGGCAGAGAGAGAGAGATGGAGGATGTTAGCCAGAATATCCCAAATACATGGGAACAGTTGGCTACATATGATGATGAAGAGTCCTTCTTCCTTAACTACCCAACCTATTATAAAACACACATCTACATTCCTTACGAGAAAAGGAATAGACCAGGACAAGGTCAAAGCAACCTCCTGATCGAAATTCCCGGCCTTGCGAAGCCTCTCTTCAACAAAGTGAGGTTTGAGCACGAAAGAGTGCCATTGCAGGATATCAAGTATGGCGACACTCTTACACTGTGCGACATATACGACATATCTGCAACAGTCTACGCTGCTGTGCTCGTTGCGGAATTTTATGAACGCACAAACATACAGTGGAAAAATAAACGCACAACTGCAGCATGGCTGTCTGTCTGTGGTGTCCCCACTGATATCAAGAATCTAGAAAGAAAGTTCGAAGGTAGAAACCAAAGTGGCATTGAGTTTGCCCTTGAGGCTTTTGTAACTGCCTTCACACGGGCTTACAACGAAATGTACAAAGCCCTGAAAGACAACACAAGGCAACATCCTGTTTACGAGGAGGTTGACCAGTCTTGTCAGGTGCTTGAACGCCTCACACAACTCCATAAGGGCCTCTTTGAGGGGAAGGAGCAAAAACCAACATGGAAACAATGGGCCCACACGAAGAATCACACTCTCATTAAAGGCCCTTTCACAACAATCCCAAATAATAACAGAGCTGATAAGTCTTCCATGAGAGAAAAGGCACACTTCCTCTCTAGTGCCACAGGGCTTGCACAGTTCGTGACTCATCTAGCACGACAGGTGAAAGAAGAAGAGACGAGACAGAAAGGGGAGAAGGAGCAGAAGGAGAAGATAGCTGTGGCAATGGCAGTAGCACGGGTGGCTCCACAGCCAACGGCTTCACCTACCATATCTAACCCAGCTCTCAAGAAAGCAGGAGGAGGACCCTCAGGAGGAGGACCCCAAGGGTGAGGAACAGTAATTAACTTGACTGACTACCAGAAGAAAAAGCAGGCGCTGCAGGCAGCCCTAGCTAAAATCAAAATTGGGGGAGGGGGCTTTAAGCTCTATGCTATCACTGCCAATGAGGCTGACACAGAGAAGACCCTCATGACTAAGTTCAATGAGATGGACAGATGCTTCCAGCAAAACCAGTGTGAGGTGGAGCAGGAGTATGAAGTCCTAGAACATCTCTGTGATCGATCCCTCCTTGGAGCTGGTTTTGATCGTATAACTTACGAGAAGTACAGAGGAGAGGAGGAGCTAGCAAGGAAAGGTGGACATGCAGAGATGAGTTGTACTCTGGAAATTGCTGCCCTCATTCGATACTTTAAGGCAAGTGGATACCAATAATTGTGCACGGGCACATTGATTGGGTTTGAAATTTTCGACTTAGTATCGGAGCAGTTGCAGTCTGTCACTCAGCTTGGCACGAGGCACATACACTCGCGGGGGTTAGAGAGGATTTGTGAGAAGAGGAGGAGGAAGAGGTGTATTTCAAGGTAGAGGAGGAGGAAGATGGTTGGCCGAGGTGGATATGGCAGCGCAGAGCGCCCGTACCACAGAGATGGGGGCTGGGCAGACGGCTCGAGCTCAAGCTCGAGTTCCTCAGCACCACAGGCCTATGCGACATCAGGCGCAACCACTACCGACACTGATGCCGACTCAGGTAACAGATTTGAGGTAGTCCAATGACTAGAGAAGGAGGGAGAAAACAGAACAACAAACATTGCACGATACACCGTTGTGCAGGTCCCAACCAAGGGTACCAGTGAGTCTAAGAGCCCACAGCAGGCCACAGGCCAACTCAAAGGTAGTACAATACCAGTACACCCATCACGACAACAAACAGTGCATGCTGCTAATAGGCAGGCGAGTAAAGCGCTGGCAAAGAGAAAGCAGGCGGGCCTGTCGCAGCCACAGCCGAAGAAAGTAAGAATAGAACCGGCAATCAATCTTATCAACTTGCCGAGACAGACAATAGACAAGGAGGATGGAGGACATCAACCTCTCCTCACGGTCTCAAACAGAGAAAGCAAGGACAATCATCCTTCGCCTGTGAACAATACCCAAAAAGACATTACAAAAAACGGCGGAAAGGGAGGAGGAGGCGAACCTCGAGAAAAGGATACAGATTTTAGAACACAAGCTCCTTGTATTGGCCTTAAAAAGTCACCGGCCAGACGCTTTATGCTATACGAACCTTTTTTGTGAAACATTAAATACCTTTATAAACGTTGGTAATGATACTATGGCGAATATTAATATTGTCGGCCAGAAATTTACTACGAAACACCATGAGTGGTTAGAAACTAATATGAAAAAATCATCTGGCACCTTGAAAGGAGTTAGTAGTCGGACGGATATAACGGGCATCATCACTTTAAATTTTAAATTGAAATCCGGACGAGTATATCGAGTGGACTTGTACGTTGTCCCCGAATACCACAGATCTGTTCTTTTGTCGTACGACCAACTGGCGACAATGAACGTAGTGATTGATTGCTCCGCCAAAAGAGTCATATACGGCGTAGAGCCAGAAGAATATACTGTCGACTCTCTCCATGCTATTGACTCATACGAGGCCCTACACCTAGGGGTAGCATCGGAAGGGAAACAGGTGGCCATTACACACGCATATGAGGCATATATGCCAACGGACGCGGTGTCTAAAGATGGTTCAAACCTGTCAGACAAGAGAGAGGCGGAGGTCTATACGGCTACAGTCTCTACACAATGGGATAAAAAGTCGATAGACGATCTCATTGAAAAGAGGAAAGAGGAGATTATATGCATGGGAAAAAGGTGCCCATCGTTGGCGAGATTTGAAGAAGGAGCAGGGGCCGATGTATATATTACCAACGGGTATTGCTTTCACGTAAAGGTGGAAGAGAAGGACAGACAGGAGTTTATACCGAGGAGAAGGGGACGACTCCCTGATATCCCGGCAGAAGATATTAAAAGCTTTATTACCGAATTCTGGGGTGACGAGCCTACGTGGCCGCGCTCACTGACAGAAGTGAAAAAGTGCCTGCGCACTCTTTTTGAAAATAATAAACCATATACGGTCATACTCCCGTACAATGAGAAGGCGATATGGGCGCAGGAGATACGGGACCGGCTTATTGATCATCCGATACCGGTGCCCTCACGGAAGCAACACTTAGTGGTGGCTTGTCGTCTCGGGACTCGTGAGCAGAGCAGTGCATACAAGCGGAAGCTCAGAGACCAGGACAAGTTGAAATTGATTCCTCAAGCATTCACATGCTTCGATGGTTTCTACACCCGAAAAGCTCCGTTGCAATATGCGAGATTAATAGATATGTTGGTAGGTCTGGCGGAGGACGACGAACCAGACACTGCCACATATGAAAAAACGGGAATGGACGATATATCAGAAGAAGAGTTGGGCTTGGAGGAGGACAGAGCACCCCTCAAACATCACAAGTCGTCTCGGGACTCGTGAGCAGAGCAGTGCATACAAGCGGAAGCTCAGAGACCAGGACAAGTTGAAATTGATTCCTCAAGCATTCACATGCTTCGATGGTTTCTACACCCGAAAAGCTCCGTTGCAATATGCGAGATTAATAGATATGTTGGTAGGTCTGGCGGAGGACGACGAACCAGACACTGCCACATATGAAAAAACGGGAATGGACGATATATCAGAAGAAGAGTTGGGCTTGGAGGAGGACAGAGCACCCCTCAAACATCACAAGAGAATGTCAGAGGAGGAGTTTAAGGCGGCGATAGACGAGAAATTGGCAGGAGGAGCAGGTACGGAGAAGGAGAAAGAGGTTTTGAAAGAGAGATTGAAGGCGAACAAAATGATTTTTGACCCCCCTCAAGCGGGAGGTGTCAAGCCGGAAGACTTCACCGCGGTTATTTGTAAAATACCAGGTGCTGAGCCCTCCCCGGCGCCACGACGGGCAAATCTGAGTATACATGAAGCAAAGATCGCAGAAGAACAAGCACGGCAGTTACTCGATGAGAGAGATCGACATCTCCAATAGTTTCCCAACCGAGACTGGTGCCTAAACCGGGAGGAGAATGGCGCTTAACGGTTAACTATGCCCGCGTCAATAAAATTTTAGAGGAGGAACGAAATCCATTACCTACTCTTGAAGAAGGAAGGCGAGTATTGCGGAACGCCAAGCTATACTCAGTCATTGATCTGAAGAATGGCTTCTGGCAAATTCCACTGGATGAAAAGTTCAGATGGCTGACTGCATTTGTAGTAGGAATGGAGATATATCAGTGGAAAGTACTTCCGATGGGACTCAAACAGGCCCCGGGACTCTTTCAGAAAGCGATGCAAAGCATGCTGAGTAGCAAATATAATGACCAGACAGAGGGAGGTTTAATGAGGAGAAGAGGACAGAAGGAGGGAGAGTACGCATTTTGTTACATCGATGACATTATCGTGTACTCCAATACGATGGAAGAGCACATCGACCATCTAACAGATATTTTCAGGCGTATCAAACTATTTGGCCTGAAATGTAATTTGAAGAAATGTCAACTCGCAAAGACAAGCGTGACATATTTGGGGTACGAAATCTCTTACAATAGAGTCTCGATATCCAAAGAGAAGAGGGAGGAGATCATGAGCCGGCAGAGGCCGAAGAATCGCACAAAGCTGCACTCATTTCTTGCGATGGCGCAATATTACAGCCAGTTCATACCCAATTGGGGTGCAACTCGGGCTAAGTTGGAGAGAATGATCGACTTCGGTGATTTTGAGAAGTGGGATGATGAAGCCTTAGAAGCGTACAACACGCTCAAAGATCTCATCTATAAAGATCCGAAGGATGGCGGACTCGTGCTGATGATGCCCGACTTTTCGAAGCAATTCGTAGTCGACACAGACGCATCAAAGTTCGCGACCGGCGCAGTCTTACAACAGGAAGATGAGGAGAAAAAGTTGCGCCCGATCATGTTTATAAGTAGAAAGTTGTGCTCGGCGGAGCGAAACTATTGTACGAGACAGAGAGAGGCACTGGCGGTGGTCTGGGCCCTCAAACGGTTGAGAGAGTATTTATGGGGTGGACCTCAGTTTATAGTAAGGACTGATCACCAGAATTTACTATGGCTGATGAATCATGAACAGACTGGCCGTCTAGCGAGATGGCAGGCATTCTTGTCATGTTTCAATTTTACAATGGTCCATCTACCCGGCAAGCGAAATGTTGTCGCTGACAGCCTCTCCAGGCTAGAGTTTCACTCAGAAGTGGCAGCTCTCGTATCATCAGCAGAAATGGAGGATCTATCCCCAGACTGCACATACGAAGTGCATCATATCGAGTCGATGCAGATGGCGAGAGGGGTCCGATATAACCGATCGGGTCTACGTCATAGCCCGCAAGGTCCGGATCATGGGATATGTTGTACAGCACATGTCCTCGAGGATGCTGAGTGGTCCTATGAAGCATATGAGAATATGAAGGTGGAGATAAAACAAGAAGAGATTAAGCAAGAAGCATATGTGGAACCCCCGCAGGAGAACAAGGAGGAGTTAGACGAAAACCCTGAGAGGATAGGAGTGCAGCTAGAGGATGGGACTATCCACATAGCCTCACCCACTGCATGGAGACAGCAACAGGCTCTCGATCCGGAGTTCAAAGAGCTAATACAGCTATACAAGAACCCGAACGAGCTGAAAATGACGAAGGAGATTAAGGAGCAACAGAAGGAGATGGGGTGGAGAGACGGTCTCTTGTGGTACAAAGGCCAACACGGGCGCTATGCATCACAACCAGACAAATGGACTCTCTAGGTTCCTGAGAAACTCAGACACATCATTTTTGTCGCTGCTCATAACTGCCCACTATTGGCGCACCCGGGCCGACAAAGAACGCATATGTTCATTTCGAGACGATTCTGGTGGAAGAAGATGAAGGAGAATATTGATGAACAGGTCAATGCATGCATCCCATGCAAGACATCCAAAACACCATTGAAGGCGAATTTTGGCCTGATCGGGACTTTTCCTTTACACTTAGGAATGTTCGAGTTCTTACACACTGATCATGTAGGACCTTTCCCGGTCACGACGGAAGGTTACAGATACCTTCTAACGGCCATAGACAGAGCCACCAACTATGTATGGGTGGTCCCAGTCAAAGACGTTACGGGAGAAACAACAGCCAAGGCGTTGATTGACAGGATCATCTCACAGATTGGGGTGCCGAGAAAAATATGCTCAGATCGAGGCTCTGACTTTAATAATGAAGTCATCGACAAGCTATCTGCATATTACGGCATGAAATGGCAATATGTCACCGCCTATAACCCCAGAGCGAACGGCAAGATAGAGCGGGTGCATAGACCCCTCAAGGCCGCGCTGAAGATGTATTGTATGAAGAAGGAGAACCAAAAGGCATGGGTGGAGGCAGCATCCTCGTTTGCCTTTGCTATGAATTGCCTACCCTCTACAGCGTTAGGTGGTTCAAAAGGTTCCGTCTCGCCATACCAATTGGTATATGGGCGTGAGCCCGCCATCCCAGCCTCACTGCTGCACCCAAAAGATTCATGGGCAGATCAGGATGAGCGTTTGGGGTGAGACTTCGGGCGAAGATGGAGGCGGAGCAAAGAGTACAGGCGCATAGGGAGGCGGAGCGCAGGAAGACTGATGCTGAAGGTGTCAGGCAGGCACACCTGGATCAAGTCAGATTTCAGGTCGGGGATATTGTACTACTGTATCATCCTCAGGTTCCTCAGGGAGTCAGCTCGAAGCTGTTCATCCACTGGAAAGGACCATACCAGATCATGGAACAGATGGGGCCTTTGAATTATAAAATCAGGGGCAGAGGAAAAGTTCAAATAGTCAATGTACGAAGGCTGATTAAGTATGATCCCTTCCTACTTGAAGATGAGTCCGTTGATCAACCACTCAAACGGATGGAGGCTGACTTTAAAGAGGTCCCACCAATCCGTAAGGAGGATATCTCGGAACGGGATGTCTACAGGGCACCAATTGCGGAGAAGGAGGAGGCTGAGCTGGAGAACAAGCGGGCCACTGACCGCAAAAGCGCGGCGGGGACTCAAACCCGCAAAAGGGTGGAGTCGAACGTGCCGGAAGGAAAGTTCACGGAGGCGCAAATAAGGAGAGCGCAAAATGACCTAGAAAGGCGATAAGGACGGCACGTTCGCAAGGAGTCCATCAAGAGGGGAGCGATGACGGAGATCAAGACCCTCGAGCGGGCAATGACACTCTCGTTCACCCTAGTTGGAAAGAAGGAGATGCGATTGGACATATTTCATGGGCCAAAGACGCTTTTTACTTGGTGAGGCCTGCGGCCCAACACGTAGCCGATGACACGCTCTCAGATTTATATCTCATGAGAGTCATGGCAGTACCTCACAAACGCCATACGCGATCGAATCGAATTTCGACGGCACAAATAATACAACCAGTCTTAAATTTCTGGAGGAGTCTGGATCCAGTGGAAGATCCTAAAGTAAGACAATACCTTCCAGTATATAAAGACGCAAAGAAACTTGAGACATGGGATGATACCATATCTCCTACAGATAAAGATCATACCGCGTGGACCATACAAGCACTACTACGTGACCACGAGGGGTGCTGGACATTCCTTTTGACTTGGCACAAGGCGCAATCCCTCACAAAATTTGGGACGTCCTCGAACAGTCTACCTTAGACTTAACTTTGGTTGGAGGTCCTCCACCAGGTAAAGGAGTCCGCGCGCGTAAACGGCGTCTATAGTAAGTATTTTTTTTTCTCTAGAAGTATTGTGGACCTGATCGATTGCGAACATAGCAAGGATCCAATATCGTCCCGACAACCTTACTTATATATTAAAGCTACTACAGCATTCATTCTTCTAGAGATTAACAAGACACAGCTGACAAAAAATAGGCATTCTATTCTCTTGCTTCGGCAGAGACAGACGAGACGGCCACGAAACAGCACCGTTACGGGATCGCTATTTGAGTGAGCGATGGTGTTTCCTGGATACGACCCGCATTAGTACCAGAATGATGATCTCATTAAAGACTCTACAGTCTAATCAAGAACTGATATATTTTTTATAACATAAACTGCTACACCGGATTCCATCGATCTCTACTTGTATCGGCATATCGCAAGGTTAGGGCGCACTCAACCCAACTTCGGATATAGTCGTCAGACTTGATCACCTGACACTATATCAAATGATACCGATTTATACAAGGGTATGTCTTCACAAAAAGTAAATGTATTTATGGAAACCGACGACTGGTTATTACATATATATGGAAATGGCGACATTACATTATTACTCAACCATAAAACATTATACTTGGACATACTGCACAAATATCTTATCGACAGAAGAAAGAGGAAGATTTTAATATAGATACTGAATGTGCTAGAGTATGTATACGATTGGTACCGGGGCAAGTATCATTGTTGTTTTATAACGGCTAATTCGTGGGTTGACGTATCTTCATACATAACTCTAAACGAATCTTAGTCAGAAAAGAAATCAGTTCAAAGCGTATTATGTCGGAAACGAAGTTCCGCCATAAAAAACTGGGAGGGGGTACTGTGGACATCACCCCCCGAATTATCAGGTAAAAAACTTATTTATAGATTTCGTCTGGCCGGACACGTCTGAAATGCCAATTTGATGCTAGTCTTTTAGCTGCTTTTTGTCTTTGCGTCACTGAGCTAATATAACGAGACATCATTCTCTTTTTGAGGACTGTGTTTGGTTATATTACCGACTTACTCTTCCATTGAGCTATCGTTGGGGATAGTACAACGCAAAGACTTTTCATAATTTTTTATTGTTATTAATATACTTGCAACTAGTAGGAATGGAATAAGTGGGAAGCGCTAAAAGCTTAGTGCCACCACTACCAGAAATGACTTTACGAAGTACGTATTAATACAACGGTTGTAAGGGATCTAATTGGAAATTGATACAACGCTCCCCCTTGATTAGATTCTTTATTCAGTACCCATTCAACTGCAAAGCTCATAAATGATAAACAACTATAAATATCTCTTCTGCTTCCCACTCAGCTTTACGTGGCAAGTATTTTTTGAAAACGGTGATTGAGTATATAATATTATATATATATATATACCTGAGTGTGCCCATCCTACGTCTCTGTATAGGAAGTGTGACAATTGCAATATGGCGCATACTAGGCTCGGAAAAGTAACAAACAATCATTGAAAACATAGAAAAGAGCATGATTATTAATAGCATCATAAATGACAGATAGAACGTTGGATAAGATTGATGCCTTCTAAACATTTGCAGAAATATATCAATACACAACATACATACATACATACATACATACATACATACATAGAACTCCTTTGTCTTTATGTTTCAAGTCGTTCTTAGTAAGGTAAGGGAGAAAGGCTTCATTCGTTGTAAATTCTAACATATACAATTTAGGAGCAATCCATATTCCTCTTATTATCTTACAACAATCTCCTAAGTCATCTGTTATTCCACCAAGAGATTTATCACCAAGTCTTTTGATTAGTTTGGCGAACATAACATGCAACACTAGACTATCGGTATCGGTGTAATAGAAATCAGCCTCTATGTCTTTATTTGGATTAGCCTCTTTTATGTAGTTATACATAATTCGCCTGCTATATGCTAGAATGAAAGCCCTGTAGTGAGAAGGTTTTGTTATGCTCTCTTCAATTATTTCTTCCTTTCTAGGAATTCCAGATACATCCATAGTTTGTTTCCGTCTTTATCTTTGAATTCAACCGCATCGGATATATAATTTTCGTCCAAAATTTCCAATCCTCCTCATTTGATTTAATATATTCTGCTTCTGTTTGGATAGGTCGTTGTATCATCTTTCCGTATAACGAACTCATAAATAGTTTGGCTAATAAATATTGCGGTGTGCCTTTCTCGCTATTCTCTTTCGCCTTAAACATTTCTAATATATATTCTATAAATACTGGTTCTGTCTCCTCTGTATAGTATCCTTTATGAATTGTTATATCGTAGCATTCCTTAATCATATCTTCAATATCAACACTTGTAAGCCATTGGTCTTTCATATTGGCTAAATTCCACTTTAATGAACCCATTTTATTTCTCTGTCCTGTTCTTGAATGTAATATGTCTTTCGGTGAGATATAATCAACATTGTAAATACCGATAGGAAGATTATTATAATCAAATGGTGCGATAGCCAGTTTAATTTCTCCAACCATAAATAAATTAAGCATCGCTGTTGGGTATAAAGATACGACATTTGCATCAACTAAATAATCGGTTAATTCGTCAAATGTGATTTCCCCCGCTAAGTAGTGCTTGTATTGTTTTGAAATAAATCTTTTTTTGCTTGGATATGTTCTTGCTCCGATAACCGCTTTTCTAAACGCTTTCTCTTGTTAAATAGTTGGAAGTCTTACATCTTGCTTACCATCAATCATTTTCTTCCAGATATTGAAGGCGAGGCTTGAAGTTGAAATGTATGAAGTTAAATTCACCGAGTGTTTTTCAAATATCTCTGTGTTTATTTTGTCATATAACTCTTTGAACCCCATAACATCACACTTCAAATATTCAAGACACTTATTTCTTGATTCTTCACTCATTGTTTCCCAAGTAGATGCCTTGTCGTGGTCAAAATCTCCTTTAAGAGTTTTACATGTCATATTTTCTAAGTTTTCTTTTAATGTCCCCTGAGTATGCTTACACATATCCCACATTTTAATTTTCAAATTGTAAAGAGATTATCGACCCTCTATTAATCATATGTGATTTTGGTTTAATACCTCTTCTTATTAATTCTTGTTTAATAAAGTAGTGGTCAAAGTTCGCCCCGTTAAACCCATTCACATATAAAATTGGTGCTTCATCTTTCTTCAAGAGTCTTTTTCTATTTTACTCCCGCTACTTTCTTGACTGGATTATGTGGTTGTTTGTTAGCTCATTCTAATGCTAACTTTCTTCCTCTCTCTAAGAGTAAATCAAGAAATTTAGAAATACAATCTATACCAGCGTAATATTTAAATCCTTCCGTTCCCTGAGCATATCCGACTATATAACAATCGTGTATATCAAATCCCTCGGAAATCGTTTTGTTTATCCAAGTTTCTAAGTAGTAATGAAGGATTTCATCTTTATTATTATATTTTTCTTTATGAGACTTCGTTATTAAATGTCTCTTTCCATTCTTTAATATTTCTCTATTTGCATAATTAATAACTTTTGGATTACAAGTATGTTTTGTAAAATACTTAGTTAAGCATTTTTCACATTTCTTTTTACCTTTTTTAATTAATCCAAAATAGTGGTTATTCTCTAAGTAAATCATATAATATCCGCTTCTTCTCCTATTTCGTTTGTGCTTATGGTCTCCTTTGTTAGAGAATTTGTTATTTCGTATGCCTTCCCTTCCTTTATCAAAGTACTAAGGATTTTTACGGCGGTAGAGAATCGAATTGGGCAATCGTTAGAAAGATTGAATTGTTCCATAATATCATTGCATCTTTTTCTGTTAATGAGTGGCATATTAAGAATGTCTTTACACAGGAAGAATAAACTATTATTTTTGCTAGAAGGAGATATTAATATACTTTCCTCATATTTCCTTTGTTTGCTTTTGTATTTTCCCTCATAACAACCACCTCCGTTTTCTTGAACTACTACTACCTTAGCATATTCAATAATCCGGTCATAACCTAATCCAGATGATTCAATATTGCTTATGTTGAACTCATTCAACATTTCAATAAAATCATCATAGTTTTTTATTTGAAAAGAATTAAATGTTTTCTTTTTATAATATCTATTTAATTCTTCGTGGTCAGTTATGTAGGTTATAGTAATATGAACGTCGGCATTTCCTGTCATCCCATTTCTTTTAGCATCTAATAGTATAGGAAGTAGAACCTCTCGCTCTAATGCGTCAGTATCATAAAAGTTTATGTCTAATCCTTGCTTCTCGTATGTAAGAGAGTTTAATCTATTGTCTCGTCTAGATTTTAACTCTACTACTTTGAATTCCCTTTTGTTTTCTCTAGTTGTAGTTTTCCTCAAATTAACCCTTACCTTCGCTAGTTCTACATTTTCCTTCGTTGGTCTGGGCGGTAATGGTGGTGGCATATTTTACTTTTCTGTTAGTGTGGATATAAAAATAATGAAATAAATTAAATTGTTTTACCGATATATATAAATATAATTGTCTTACCCTTAACATGAAATTCATTTTATTTACTACAAAAAAATAATTTTTTGTTTTTTATTTGTTTTTTTGTTGTATGCTCCTCTCGCCTTCATTTCTTCATATTCCTTAAGTTTTCTATTTCGTTCTTTCAATTTTTCCCTTCTTATATTTACTTCTTCGCGGTGCTTATGATAATAAGTCAATGCTTTTTCATTATTCGCCTTTCGTTTGTACTCTGGTGTGAGATATTTCTTGTGTCTCCCCATATCTATATTATAAGTAATAATATTTATTTCTTTAAATGGTTTTACATTTTAAATTAATAATAATCCTTAATTTAAGTTTGTCTTATTGCTTCTTCGCATATTTCCCATTTGTGAATATTCAACAAGGTTGAATCCTCTAGTAGTGCCTTGTTTCTCTGTTCGTTCCAAAACTTAAAAGCCTTACTATATCGTTGAAGCACTTCTCTTTTTGTGTATTTCTTAATCCTTCTATCGTCCGTTAATGCTTCTGGAAAATGTAAGCTGTATAGTTCTTTCATTTCCTTGTCCGCCTGTATCAGTAAAGAAGTTATATTATATACAAGTAATAATATTTATTTCTTTAAATGGTTTTACATTTTATCTTTTAAATATCTTTCTATGTCATCGTTTCTACGAATTATACGAATAACTTTATGTCCTCCTATCATAACCTCTTCTTCTCTGCGAAGTAGTCTCTATGAAAGTCTGATTTTTCGTGTTGATATTTGCAGTATATTCCTATTACCTTACCACATACACACGTATATTTCTGCTTTCTTCTTTCCTTTACATATTCTGCATTCTTCTGTTTTCAGAGTTGTTTGTAATCAGTATTCCTATTATCTTCTTCATATTTTGCTAAGACTTCTTTTTAGTAAAATTCTTTTGCTTGTTGTTCCGCTTCTTCCTTCGTTCTCTTGTTGTTTATTCCTATTGCTTTCTCCTTCGTTATTCCATCCTCTCTCCAAACTATTACAACTTTATTTTTTAAATCTGTATTGCGCCTTTCGTAATCTTTCTTAGATTGTTCGTTGTATATTAACCTTTTTTTATATATTTTTTTTTGCTTAAATGATAATTTAAAAAGTAGGAATTATTTAACATAAGAACTTCAAACCAAGAAAAATAGGGTAATATTAGATTTATGACGATTTCGCGGGGAGTGCCTATTTCCCCAACAAAAACGCGATTTTCTGTTTAGGTGCGAAAAATAAAAAAATCAAAAAATCAACAAATCAACAAATTTTATAAGTGTCCTATAGTAGTATCTAACGTAGTGAAATTTATTGATTTTGATGTGTTTTTTATGTCTGGATAAATTCGCTCTTGATACTTCTGCTCCACATTCACATTTTATTTTTTCTTTTGCTTTCTTGTTCCTTCGCTCTCTATTTTTTGTTCATATAATTGTTTAGAATTAGGTCTTATATAGTCACCATCCAACATAAATACATTTTTCGTTAATATTTAGAATGAATAACGAAGTGGTTCGTTAATCTTTATTTTATTTTTTGAAGTAAAGGAAAACGAATTTCTTCATTTTGCTTTCTTATATTTATCAAAAATTTTGATTTTGATATTTTGCTGTTTTAAGCCTTCGTATTGATTGTTTAAACTATCAATAGGAAGCCTCAAATGAAATCTATGAGGTTGTTTTGAGGCACGTACTACGAAAAACTACCATCATAGATTTCATATTATACTACTGAAAAGGAGACAAGGAGACAAGACAGACAAAAGTACTGACAAACACAACTACTCAAACACGCAGACGCAAAAGCAAAGCAGTTCTTTTGAAAGCTTTCACTCGACAACAGCACAAAAAATAGTCAAAAATACAAACTACAACCGAAATCCTCAACAACCAGCAGTGCACTGGTCATTAATTCTGGGACATATCGTGTCATACATACATGTATACATACATACATACATACATGAATATGTATGTATATGTATGCATATGTATGTATGTATGTATATGTATGTATATGTATGTAAGTAAGTATGTAAGTAAATAAGAATGTCTGTCTGCTGTCTGTATGTGTGTCTGTGTGTTTGTGTGTTTGTGTGAGTCTGTCTGTGTGTCTGTCTCTCTGCCTGTCTCCTGTCTGTCTGTCTAGCAGTTGTCGAGAAATTCAACGGGTTTCGATCAGTCAGTCTCGGCGCGGACCTGAACCGATCTTTCGTGAGGGAGACAGAAGCTAAGGAGCTCTAAGCGACAACATGGAGGCTAGCGCTGCTTGCGTGCAGGCCAACACCATGTCCTGACCGATTTTGTGGCTAGTGTGGTCTCTAATCTTTCTTTTTTTTTTCCCTTTAATTTGTATTAATATTGTCTCATGATCATGCCTTCCTTTTCTTGGTAACTTTTTCGCCTTTTCGCTTGAAGCTCCTTTCTTTCACTTCTTGTGTGAGTCTTTTATCTTCAAGGTCAATGCTGTGTTGAGCTTAGGCCAGGTATGAAGGCAAGGAGCTGAGTTTGTACAATAAAAGTTTGGGAGATTCTGCTGCCCATGCAGTCGCCAAGGGACTGCAGGTCAGACTGACACAAAGAGGCATTACATCTGCAGTCAGGACTACAGCTAGTTTAAGACAGCGGAAGGGAAATTTTGTGAAATGTTGGTGTTTGGTAAAGGTGGTGAATAAGTATGTGTACATGTGTGTTTGTGTGTGCCTGTCTGTCTGTGTGTGTGTGTGTCTCTCTCTATCTCTATCTCTCTCTCTCTCTCTCTCTCTCTTTCTCTCTCTCTCAGCTTCTATCTCTCTCTCTCTCTCTGACTCTCTCTCTCTCTCTCTCTGACTCTCTCTCTCTCTCTCACACTCTCTCTCTGACTCTCTCTCTGACTCTCTCTCTCTGACTCTCTCTCTCTCTCTCTCTCTCTCTCTCTCTCTCTCTCTCTTAGTTTCTCTTCTCTCCTCTTTCTCCATCCTTCTCGGCACAGGTGAAAGTGGTAAATAAGTATGTGTGTGTGTTTGTTTATGTGTACATGTGTGTCTCTCTTTCTCTTAGTTTCTCTTCTTCCCTCTTTCTATATCCTTCTCGATTCTCTCATTCTCTTCTCACCCTCCCCTCCCCCCCCCCCCTCTCAACATAACCAAACAACACAAACATGCATACACATATACATATGTGCTCATAGGCACCACACACATCATGGCAACATACATCTAGCACACATGCATCACTTTAATGCGGGACAACAAGACAATATAGCTAAGTATGCAATCAAGAGGTTTGGGGCCTGCAGAAGCGGCTATTTTGGCTGAATTCTTGATGGTCTATAAAGTTCAGTAAGATAACATTTTGAAAAATGCATGTGCCAACACACACATATTGTTCATGATTCTTGCTTTTAGTCGAACGTCACACAAAAACGTTTTTTCACACATGCTACTGCATACCGCGTGCGGTAGCATTTGTATGTATATGAGAGAGACATAGTGAGCGAGTGTGTGCGTGTGTGTGTGTGTGTGTGAGAGAGAGAGAGAGAGAGAGAGAGAGAGAGAGAGAGGCTGCGATGAAAACTTTATGGTGAAGGAATTGGGCCTCTGGAAGAACGGCATTGGTCCAGAAGGTGCAAAAGCGATCGCGGCCGCGCTTGAGGTAACTTTAGTGCTTCTCCAATAGCTTGCGCTCCCGCATCTCCGATTTTATTCAATTCCAGGTTTATCTCACGCAGAATCTTGTTAACCTACATGGTCATGAGCATGCATTATAAATGCTCTCTCTTTCTGTTTCTCTCTCTCTCTCTCTCTCTCTCTCTCTCTCTCTCTCTCTCTCTCTCTCTCTCTTTCGCGCGCCTGGCTGCGGTAGCACTGAAGAAGAGTGTATTTGTGTGTACAGGAGAACAAGGAGTGCAAGCTGGAGAAGCTAGACATTTCAAACAACTCGATTGGCAGAAGGAGCACGGCACATCGCGAAAGCGTTGGAGGTACCTTTAAGCATATCGGCGATCGCAGCAGCGCCCTCTGGGCCAATATTATTGCCATATAAGTTCAACACTTGCAACGCTGTATTGACCTAAACCCACACAAAGGACATACATATTTGCCGTGCAACATATTGGGCAAAATACATCCAAATACATATTGCTACCGCGGCGGGTAGCATTTATAATGCACGCTTATGACCGACGACTCTTCTTCCTGCGTTTCCTGGGGAAAGTAGCCGTTGCCCACATAGATATCCTGAGCGCTGGTAACACCCGAGGCGATACGCATCCACACTTGCTGCCGGTGGTCGACGGGGGCTGACACCAGGTTACAATACGGACCAAGGAAGTTAGCCACCACGAATAGAACCCCACCCTTGCAGCGATTTTTCTCGCTGACCTCCGCAGGTTTTCCAAAAATCCGGAATTCATCCAGGCTGCATTTGGAAAGTTGCTTCTTGCCCATGCGGTGCTACTGAGCCCCGATGACTAGCCAGCCCTTGTGCTTGTAGAATGATGCCCATTCCGCCGTGCCAACGTTTTCGTATCCCGTTTTACCCTTCCGGTTGTGACTCGCGACGAGTAGCTTGAAGCCGGTGTCGAACTGCTTGGAGCGGTGTTTCTTGGCTCGTTTCCGGACCCGACGGCCGCGCTTGGAATCCACCCCCATGCTGCCCCCCTCTGCAGGTGCTTGCGCAGGTTGGTGCCCCACTGCACTGGCCGCCGAATGCAGGGGCACCACCTGCACATCAACACACTCAGACACACACTCAGGTGCATCGGCAGCCAATTCCGAAGGCACCACCTGCACATCATCAACACATTCTTCATGCAGAGGCAAGACGCGATATCCCGTCGCAGCTTCCTCCTTCCGGACCGTCGCTTCCCCACGCAGATGGATGCGGATAAGCCTTCGGGCACGTTCCCAGCCCTGTCCCTGAACCTGCGCCCAAGGGCCACATTGACCCCTCTGCCGAAGAATTTGAGATGTTTGAGTTGCTGCAACGCCGTCTGCCTGCTGTCATCGTCCTCGTAGACCAGCTCTAGGTGACGAGACATTCGCTGGCCTTGCCACTCCATTACCGGGACCACCAGACCAAGACCGCTCATTTTGGAGGCGATCTCCGGTAGATTGGCGCGTTCTGAGAGCCCAGACAATCAGATTACGCCCGTCCTTGTTGTACCGATCTACCCGCCGGTACCGTCGAGGCAGCGGTGCCATCTGCCATATAGGGCCGCTCGCCTTATGTTGAAGCGCCGACCCGTGTGCCAGGTTTGGGGAGGAAGGATGAGGCGCAGCTAAGGTAGCCTCTCCACGTGGTTCAGGAATTCCGTCATATACGCGAGCCCTCATCCTCCCATCCTGGGACATCGGGCCCGAGCCCGTCGATGAGGCATTCCCACGGGGATTGTCCAGGTCTTCGGCGATTCTACCTTGTCCCATAAGGGCCACAGTGGTAGCTCCGTGCTTCGCGTATTTGTAATCCATGAAGAGTAGTAGACGGCCAATGTCGCTGGCCATCACCGCCGCGCCTCTTTACGCTGAGGAAAGCGTCCGTCCATGCAAATAGCATCGGCGGTATCTGCAACACACACTACACGCACTTCCGCCGGTGTCACAGGATGCTGCCGCGTCGCTTCGTGCCCTTGGGCGCCCGCCAGCACCCCCAGCGTCACCAGAACCTGCCTCACGCACTACACACACTCTCCATCGCATCGCCAACGCCTCTACTCTCATGCCTTATGGACTTTCAGCTGCTCCTAACAATACACATCATGGGGTACGGGTGTCCCCGAGTGGAGCCAGATCGCACGGCGTGCCGCTGAAACTCCTCCCCCACGTGGGTATAGAAGGCGCGAACCTAGCGGTACCTATAGGGTCTTACAGACAAGTATAGTAATCCCAGCCGAAGCTGCTCAGTTAGAAATGCAACGGCGGAGGGTGTGAGTGCATGGGGCAAGGCACGGCAACGCAGCAAGGCACTGGCAAGGCATTAGGACCGACTGAAGCCCCTCTCCAACGTGCGCGTCATAATGTATTCCAGTTAGGCAACCCAGAAGAAGCGAAGATAGGGAGGAGACAAAACCCAGATAGGATGAAGATAGGATTAACGTGAAGCCGAAATGGAGCCGAGTTGGACAGCTCAACTCGGCCCCATCTCGGCTCAATTTGAATCCTATCTTCAACCCATCTCGGTACTGTTTCCTCCGAATGCTCACCTCAACAAGATCACCAAACCGGAACTGAAAGCCCCCAGGCATTTACTCGGCAGGAAATTCGGCGAAAATGGGCTAACCAGGAAACCAGACCCAAACCAACAGCTAAGAAAAACGAGCCAACCAACAATCCAACAGACAACCCCACAACCTGCCTGGCCGAACCCCTACCGAGTAAATGCCCAGTTGAGAGTTGCGCATATCCCGGTGACCGCCCTCCCCAAGCGGTCATCTTCGTGGGGAGAGTAATAATAATAATAATAGTAATAGTGCTTCTCTGTCAATGGCTGATGCAAATCTGCACATGCGCCTCCATCGTCTCACCCGTGAGGGGAGTACGAAGAATTGACGATAGGCTCTAATGACACCCCCGCAAGGGCAGTTCCAACACTTCCAGACGGACCGGTATGTTCAATGAAAATACTGGTGGCACCGACTGGAATCGAACTGGCGACAGGGCCCAGATGGTAGAACTTGACCACTGGGCTATCACGGTGTCCAAATAATAATAATAATAATAATAATAATAATAATAATAATAATAATAATAATAATAATAATAATAAT
The DNA here is from genome assembly GCA_019918135.1 of Paulinella micropora. NCBI lineage: Eukaryota > Cercozoa > Imbricatea > Euglyphida > Paulinellidae > Paulinella > Paulinella micropora. The sequence continues at coordinate 44,788 of WBZZ01000987.1, read as the reverse complement.
AATAATAATAATAATAGTGCTTCTCTGTCAATGGCTGATGCATTTCTGCACATGCGCCTCCATCGTCTCACCCGTGAGGGGAGTACGAAGAATTGACGATAAGCTCTAATGACACCCCCGCAAGGGCAGTTCCAACACTTCCAGACGGGCCGGTATGTTCAATGAAAATACTGGTCCAGACGGACCGGTATGTTCAATGAAAATACTGGTGGCACCGACGGGAATCGAACTGGCGACAGGGCCCAGATGGTAGAACTTGACCACTGGGCTATCACGGTGTCCATAATAATAATAATAATAATAATAATAATAATAATAATAATAATAATAATAATAATAATAATAATAATAATAATTCAGGTTTAGGCCAGTCAACCTTACTACGTCTGATTAACCTATACACGTAAAAAACATAGAATTGACATGCTACCGCGGCGGGTAGCAATGTCCACTGTTTTACTCCATCTGAGCGAATGTTATAACCACTCAATCCAAGCTCCAGCAGAGTTGCATTCGCTTATTACATACAGAAGAATTCGTTTTACCAATGCTTCCGGGGCCCGGTTGCATGGCATCGCATGTGTGTTTCATGTGTGCAGGTCAATAGCACGTTGACTAGCCTGGACCTCGGCGACTACAACGCGATAGGTAATGAAGGGAAACAGGCGATCGAAACGTTACTGCGCAGAAACAATGAATGGACAAGGCTCCATGAGCATGCTCGAAGTTTCATGCCGGAAATCTATGAAGCCTTGCAGCAGTTCACTCCCGAGATATGCACCTGCATAGCTTACTACAGTGGGCCTGACTGCTCAGTTGCGATTTCAGAGGAACTTGCGACTCTTTCTCTTCTCTCTCCCTCCTGCTCCTCCTCTTCTTCTTCTTCTTCTTCTTCTTCTTCTTCTTCTTCTTCTTCTTCTTCTTCTTCTTCTTCTTCTTCTTCAGAATCTTCGTCTTCTTCTTCGTCTTCTTCTTCGTCTTCTTCTTCGTCTTCTTTCTTCTTCGTCTTCTTCTTCGTCTTCTTCTTCGTCTTCTTCTTCTTCTTCTTCTTCTTCTTCTTCTTCTTCTTCTTCTTCTTCTTCTTCTTCTTCTTCCTCTTCCTCTTCCTCTTCCTCTTCCTCTTCCTCTTCTTCTTCTTCTTCTTCTACTTCTTCTTCTTCTTCTTCTTCTTCTTCTTCCTCTTCTTCTTCTTCTTCCTTGAGGAAAAGAAAGGCAGAACGAAGCAAAAAAGAGACAAGAAAGTAAAGAAAGGAAAGAAATGAAGGGAAAGGAAAGTAACGTTCAAGGGGTCTCAATACAGGGCTGCCATGATACTTAGTCTATGATTTAAATATCATCAACTTAGCGAGCGGCGGCTGCAAAAGAGCTATTAAGCAACAACAACAACAACAACAACAACAGCAGCAGAAACGAAAGAGATCCGACAGTCAGGCGGACTATCTAGCTGAGGCAACACTTTCATAATATTATTAATAATATTTCAACCGTTGTAATGCTAGGAGGTTGCCGGGGGAGGGGTTCCCATTCTGTAGACACTTGGTCTTTATTGAGACACAAGGAAACTGAACCCAAGACGGGCTCAATCAAATTGAACTATCTACCCGTCTAAACTTGAATAAAGGAAATACAAATTAGTAATTAGGTAAAAGCAATGATCAGTCCTATAAAGGAACTGACTGCCACCAGTACCAGAAATAATAATAACTATGTATTAATAAAAACATGTAGAGGCCGATATGACTAAATACTATATTAATAAATTGTCCATTGCTCCCGCTATTTAGGAATAGCGGCCGATATGCGCCAACATAGTAAACGTTGGTAGGACAACTACGTTTTTACTTTTAGTAATTACTTTGTGACTGGCAAGTAATTTATTCGTATAGTAGAATGACGGTATAGTTCTAGTCAATAATTGTAACAGGCGGACGTAACGGTCCATATTGGCATTCAGGATTGGACACTAATCATTGTGTAATAATTACAGTTGTGCGGACTTTATTTCAGTTTCATTATTAGCTTTGAGTTTGTCAGTTCTGCTATCTACGTGCGGATTAAAAGTGTTGATTTGTATCGTGGCTTCTAACGGAGTCTCTCAGCAAACCGGCGTCTAAGGTATTAGGTCCGTGAGTGACCGGGTATTTACCTAATCAATGGTTATGAGCCGCTGGGATAGTGAATTTCGGCACAATGCACTTAGCATGAGACAGTTGCTGTCTCACACTCCAGTACTATGATTTAGTGGAAACAAGAAAGATTTGCAGAGTTGCTATTAATACTAGAGGAATACGCATATGGTACTAGCACAACTCTCGGAGACATGTTTCACGATGCCTTCAAAGACCATAAGGCAGCGAAGACCAAATATGGTTCCGACAGACAGAATGAGAAAGGCAGAAGAAATGGATGAGCCGAGAGAACCACACGAGGTAGACACACCGGAGGGATCAGATGAAGAAGATGAAACACGACCACCGAGACAGAGAGGTAGTCAAACAGCACAAGATGGAAAGACAGCGATAGAGAAACCAGACAACTGGAAAGATCTATCGAAAGAAGAGAAGAAGGCTTGGGAAGACAGAGCAAAGAGAAGAAAGAAAAGGGTAATGACGAGAAGCAACAAAGACGTTTACATACTGCGAAAGAAAAAGTATAAAGACGAGCAACGATATCTGCATCGTTGCAGGATGTTTCAACTTCTCGTTACAACCGCATTCTCGGAAACCAAAGTGATTCAATTCCTTCGCAGCAAAAAGGCACATTGCCCGTTTGAAAAAATCTGCATCGTAAAAGAAAAATACTGTAATATAAGCGGTGCGGCGAGATATGTCGAGGAGAAAGCCTTTAAAGATAGGAGACCAAGACCGACAGAAGATATGGAAGAATATCTTACCCAACATAAACTCCAGAAGCAATGCTTGAAGCCTTGCGAGGGGCAAATTTTGGGGAAGATGAGGCAGTGAACGGACTGTTAGAGAAGCTAGCTGAACACGAAGCTTACGGAACAACATTCTTTGACTACTACAGACTAGCGGCAGCGAACAGACCAACACACGATGAAATAATAGAGTCGGCAAAGGAAATTTACGTGCTGTGGGATGCGAAGCAACAGATATTGAGGAAGGAGCGTAAGAAGGAGAGGGAGAGAAAGTACAAAACTACTCGATAAAAAAATATTTAAAAAAAAAATCTAATTTAATGAGGGGTAAGTGGGATTTGAACCCACGGTACCTAAGTACTCAGTTTTCAAAACAGACGCTTTAGACCACTCAGCCATTACCCCCCCCCCCAAAAAAAACTAAAAAACTTCTTAAAAATGATTATGTACTAATAAATCAAAACATTTTTGATTTAATAAATTCAAATTATAAAAACGTTTAAAAAAAAACAAATTTAAATAATTAAAAGAAAGAACGGCCAAAAAAAAATTAAAAGACATACCAAAAAATTTATAAGTCAAATAACTACTAAGAGGGTAAGGGAGCGAATCTACTGTTTGGAGAGGGAGTGGGAGGAGAGAAGGGAGAAAAGAGAGAGAAGAACAAGAAATGGACTAAGAACGGGAAGGGCAACAAGAATGGAAGTGATAGTTCAGAGCAGGAGTGGTGGCTGACAGCGACATGCTATAACTGCTATCAGACTGGACACACAAAGCGTTTTTGCCCCAAACAAAAGTCAGGCCCCAAACGAACTAGTCCAAAGTCAGCTCACTCTGACTCCACAAACGGGAAGCAAAGAGACAAGAGTGGCAAGTTTAGAAAGAAAGGAGCCAGAGGAGTCACTCTTATGAGGGGAGAGGTAGGAGAGGAGGGTGAGGAGGAAGAAGGAGATAAGTCTGAGGGGGAAGACAGCTCAGAAGAAGAAGAGTATGGGCTAGTCATAATGGAGGGTAGCGAAGAAGCAATGGAGGGAAACATAGAAAGTGGGGAAAGCATTATTGCTCGTGAAGCAGAGCAAGAGGGCGAGGAGGATAGTGAGCTTCCAAAGGAGCAAAGTGAGAACAAACCCTTAGATCAACCCGCAAGAGCCCCTGGGGGGGGGGGGGGGAACTGTCGAGTGCTCCATTGGCTCGAAACACACTCCGAGACAGACCCCACAACCCTCCACACCGCACTCTCACTAGTGCTCAACACCCCGACACCTCTACAACAACCACTCCTGCCCTCACGACCTCACAAGACACACAATGTGTGCAACCCTCACCATTGCAACCAAAACCCTCGCAAGTGAAAGAGAAAGAGAAACGGAAAGCAAGTGAGAAACCGACACCCACACCCCCCTCAGAACTCTAGAAAGACAAAGAACGAAACACCACGCCCCACTACGTCCACTCCTAAGAGCCACACCACATGCCCACTAACCACTCGCTGTACTGGGCTGAACTGGAGGGGAGAACAGTGTGGAGTTAAGTTTGGACAGGGGGGGAGTTGGAGCAAGGCTGGTGAGGCAGCAAAGAGGCTAGTGTATGCAGACTTATGTGGTTATCATGCACGTCAGGACCCACCATTCCCTGACATTGACCTAGCACAAGACCCTTCACGTCGCCCACGTCCTTCCCGTGATTATCCTTCAGAGAGTGAGATGATAAGCATACTGAGAGACAGGGAGGGAAAGGGGACGAGTGCACAGCAAATCTCGCAAAAAGACACGGCACAACCCGCAAAGAAAGACTCGCTAAGTCCCGCAAATATCGGAGAAAAAGACAAGGAAAGTGTCGAAAAACCCGGTAAGAAAGGAGTTAGTACAGATTCACGGAATGATGCTAAAATGCCAGGAAAGGATGCACGGACCGGCGGGACCAGAGCTGGAAGAGAGACTGATTGTATTGAGCCTGTGGAGCGTGTAGGAGGAACGAGAGAGGGAAAGTCTTGGCCCCCATCGCTACTACCACAAGGTTCGTCTCCTTTGGATAGAGTAGGAGACAGTGTAGAGTCACAGACAGAGCAGACATTGCGATACACACACACACACACGAAACACCTGTGGGGAAGAGCAGTAAAAGAGAAACAGAACACGGAAAGGTAGTAAGCTTTGAAGACTTTAAGAGAATAAGTGAACAGCTGAACAACCTGTGTATTTTGGACGATGAAACGGGAGATGTCGTGATGATGACAAAGAAGGAAGGAGAGAGAGTAGCCGAGGCAGATGGACTGTTGACAGATGTGTTTTGGGCTGTAAACGAGGTATTTCTAAAGCATGCAGCAGGCACACCACAAGTCACAAGAGAGACAGTCATAGAGAAGCGAGCAGCTAAAACCACTCAGAGTGCGAAAGCTAAGGAAAGAGCTAAATGGGAGTGTGAGTTCAGACATAGCGAAGGACATCCAAGACCTGAGAAGACGGAAATAGCTAGGCTGCTATATGCGTTAACGAAAGGAGCAGAAAAGATAGTAGTGAAAGAGGGTTTGTGTTACGACCCGGACGGCAAAGAAAACGAGTTTTATACAGAACTGTTAGGAATAATAGACTATGGAATACTCGACTTAGCTAAGAACCACGACAATCAATTTGCTCTTTTCATCGTGCGATCGATGCCCCACCCTATGAAGAGTTGGCATGAGGTAGAAGCGAGAGGGTGAACGCGCTTTTGCGGAAGTTACACTCAGGAGATGCATACAAGTTCTTCAGCCCAGAACAGGCAGCAGTGAGGAAGAAGGAGTTTGACAGGAAGAGACGGAAGATAGACGGACACTCAGATATAGAGGAGGATGACGAGTTTGATCCGGAAAACCTAGAACACTCCAGAACCTCTGAGGAGATGAGGTCAGGAATTCCCATAAGCTTTAAGTCGTATTGCGAAGCGCGAGAAGAGCTTGATTGGATGTACGAGGAGAGATTTGAGAGAGAAAGAAAGGACAGAGCCCTAAGAAAGAGAATGAGGAGGAAGAAGAGCAAGCCTCATGGTAGACGATAGCGAGACGGTAGGACGCAAGAAAAAGATGATAGTTCAAGACAGCGGATCGTCAAGGGATATAGCATGTACACCGCACATCTTACACAACGTCCGAGAGATTGAACCCTTTAGCTTTGTCACCCGAAACGGAGAGAGTGTAGTGTAAAACATGGGGGAAGCGAGGTTGACAAGAATAGATGGATCGAGAAAGCCAGTTTTGGTAAAGAAAGATATGTTGTTAGACAACAGGGTGCCAGTCAACATTATGTCTACTGGAAACATGGACCACAATCACCACAGATCTATCATTCACCAAAATGGGCAACTACTAATCCTAAAACACCCCATAAGGATTAAAGAGAGTGACGTGATCGTGAGGGGCAGACTTACGCCTGGCATGCTCTATCGCTGGGACAATGAAAAAGACAAACCTCTCAACATAAACGAACGTTACAACCCCAAAGTGAAAGAGAAAAAGAAGAAGACGGGGTAGACGGGGCGGGAATCCCCAAAGAGAGAAAAAGTGAGAGCAAGCAAGCGAGAGTAAGTGAGAACGAGGAAGCTAGAGGCAGCGTTTTATATGCTATGTATCCTGAGAAAGGTAAGAAGGGTAAGCCGGTTGACATTTACGTCATACATCAGTGTAGTGGTCATAAAGCATTACCAAAGACCTATGCATTAGGCAAGGCAATGGGTAGAAAATTGACAGGAAGCGAGGATAGTGTTAGATTTTGTGAAGCCTGTATGATGGGGAAATCTAAAGTGTTACCCCGATTTAAGGTTAATAGAATCAGGAGAGCGAGTTACCCTTGTGAGATTTTGCATGCAGATACTTCCGGACCTTGGGCGGTAATGTCAATTCACGGTAAGTACTATAAATTTTGCGTTACAGACGATTACTCGGGGTACATCAAAGATTATTATTTATAATTACGTTACAAGAACGAGTTTGTAGACTGTTTGAAGCAAGCGGTAGCGTGGTTTGAAAGGTAGACAGCCAAGAAAGTCAGACAGATCACGTGCGACAATGGGTTCGATGTCCCAACTGAAATTATAGAGTGGTGGAAACCCCTACAATTCATTTGGAACACTAGCGCTCCAGGTGATAAAGATGGCAACCCCATAGCTGAGAAGGTCAACGACATCACAGCCGGACCAGCCCGGGCAATGCGATATGAGGCTAACTTACCACCCCAGTTTTGGGCGGAAATGGAACACAGCCACAACCTTGCACAACATTCTACCAGCCACGACAGGACCTAGGAAAGGAACCTCACCTTTTGAGCAATGTCTAGGCTACAAGCCAGCTATCAGACGACTTAAGCCTATAGGATGTTTAGGTGTAATGTACATAGGAAAGCAGGTAGGCAAAGGCAACTATAGGGGAAAGCGTGTGATGTTACTTGGATACGATGTATTTAAGGAACTATACCGAGTTTGGGATGGTCGAAAGGTCATCACAAATGTGCGTAATTTACGCTTTAACCACAATGTAGTTGGCAAGGATGCTCACCCACCCAGAGAAGTTAGATGGGACGACGAGGAAGCTGAGGGGGAGAGTAGTGACACCGTACAGCTAGAACAGCCGTTAGACGAACCCGAACTTAAAGATGAGGGGGAGTTAGACAAACATGAGGAGTTACAGGAAGGAAAAGACATTCACCGTCCAGATTCCGGTCTCCCATCAGAGTCAAGGTAGAATTAGCTGACGACAAGGATGACGGGGCAACACCAGTCACATCGTTAGAGGCGCAGAGCCCCGAAGCAGACCACCCTAGTAGGAGGTACATAGATGGAGACGCGCCCACAAAGGGCCTCACTTGGGAGCAAAGTGACAAAGTCACATCAGCTAACATAGTGAGAGGGAAACGAGAAGCTAAGGTTAGGACACCAGTTACACAACCACCTCCGGAAAAGAAGGCAGCAGTTAAAGCAGCTACATTGACAGGAGAGAGAGAGAGTTAGTGTTCCGGGAGTAGCTTTCGGAGAAGAATGGGCAAAGGAAGAGTATGGAGACAACTGGCAATGAGTTAAGAGAGAAGGAAAAGTCTTAGAACCATGCGAAGGGAGAGAGACTTAAAGTCCGTAAGATGCCTAAGCCCAGTCACTTCGTAGTCTTTGACGACGGTCAAGTAGAAAAGATGTTAGATAGCGAAATTAGAACGTATCGGATAGATAGGATAAGACCCGTCGGAGAACTAGAGCATCCCGAGATGTCCGCAGAAAGTATCGTAGAGGATCAAACAACTGCGTTACTGTACCTGACATTGAAGGTACCAAATGCAATCGTTGATGAGGGTTTAACTGCGAAAGAGTTGAAAGCAGGGATAGATAAAGAGATCGAAGCTCTAAAGTCTTTTAACACTTACACGTGGGTAAGCCCTAAGGAAGCGAAAGAAAAAGGAGTAAAAGTAGTAAGACTAACATGGGTACATAAAGTCAAACTAGACGAAAAGGGACGTAAGTTCATTAAGTCAAGGTTAGCTTTACGGGGAGATATGCTAGAGCCAGGAGTTAGCTATAACCCAGATCAATTATTTGTGCCCTGCGCCGCGCATCGCTCATTACTCTTTTTGTCTAAGCTTGCAGCATGGCATGGACATAAGCTATACGGTATAGACGTCAAAAATGCTTATCTAAATGCACGAGTGCATGATCCTGTTTACGCTTATGCACCCGATGGAATAGACAGTGAAGAGCATGAAGGCATGATATGGAGAGTAGATGGAGCTCTGTATGGCGGGCCGCAAGCTGGTAGGAGATGGTATGAGATTTAAACCCCTAAGTTAGAGGAATTAGGATTCAGGTTACTAGACTCTGATTTATGTATGTTCGTTGAAAAAGATAAGACGATAAGAGATGCTATCATTGGTATTTTCCATGTAGATGATCTTATTTTCTCAGCTCCTAACGAACAAGCGTATGACCGTTTCGCTAGTAAACTAGAAAGGTTTTATCCTCTTAAGCGTTTGGGAGTGGCTAAAGAGTTCAAAGGAATAGAGATAGTTCAGGAAGGAGGACGCATTTTATTGCATCAGAATAGAAACAGATTTTAAAGGATGTAGGATATGCCGATGTTAGACCAGTAGGTACTCCTAGTGCAGAACATGAGCCCGAACCTATGGGAGAAACAAGCGCGCTTAGAAAGCATTCAATTCCTAGTTTGGTATGTAAACCTTTGTTCTAACTAAGATGACACGTCCAGATGCTGATCAAGCACTGAATGCAGCTAGCGTGATGCAAACAGTAAATCCAGGACTTGCTTATTCTTTACTAGGTAGGATCTTCAGATATCTGAAAAGTTCGTATCGCGGTATTGCATTTCACGGGCCTAAATCGTCGCAAGAAGGAAGGACGTACCCTAATATATTACTTTATGGCCAGATGCTGCGCATAAGGTCTGTAAGAAAACCGGAAAGTCACGTACAGGTTATGTAGTGGCAGCCTTTGGGGTGGAGACCCGGTAGCTTGGTTATCGAAACGACAGACTAGAATTGCACTAAGTTCTAATGATGCGGAAATTTTCGCAGCAGCAGAGTGCATACGAGAAGGATTGGCTATCAGACACATCACAGAAGAGTTAGGTATAGCACAGAAAGGGCCGATAGAGCTTTATGAAGATAATGCACAAACTATCTTAGCAGCAGAGAGGGGAATGTCAGGACTCTTAGAACTGCATTTCATTCATCATGCACAGAGACAATGAGATTAAGTTTGTAAAGGTAGGAACTAAGAAACAAATAGCAGACGTACTAACCATTTAACATGTTCCTAAGGACCAATTCGAATATCTCGTTAGTAAATTTATGGTAACACTTGATCCATAATTTTACATTTCAAGTCTGCAAACTCACGCAAAATACGCAAATTTACGCAAAGTCAACTCATGTTGCTGTTTTGTGAGTACTCCCGCCGAATTCCCCTCTGTCGGTTGATGCCCTTCTCCCGCTCTTGCCGCGATCAACGACCGATGGTGGATAATCCACGCGCTTCGTTCTCGCGCTCGACTTCTACTTCAACGGGAACAACGCCAAAAGATGCCGCTCAACTACCTGCGCAAAACACTTCCTGCACACTTCAAAGAGAGAAGAATTTTGTATTGGCGGAATGGCAAAATTAACTAATTATATTGGACTCATGGAGTCAATAATGTGATTCAGTTTACGTACTGATATGGTCATACTTTAAGGACCTACTGCTATTGTTTTAATAGTATCGAGATGCCATCGCGGCAAAGAAGAAAAGGCGGGCGGACTGGAACAGGAGTGACAATTTTTCAGTTTTGAGACTTAACTATTATTTCAGGTTGTCAAACCGATTTAACTATCACTTCAGTTTTTCAACCTGAAATAAGGGCCATTATCGCAATATGCAATAGTTATTAATTGTAGATGTATTGATTACTTATAACTTGCATTATCGACATAGAACTAAGGGGGAGCGTTGGTAGGACAACTACGTTTTACTTTTAGTAATTACTTTGTGACTGGTTAGTAATTTATTCGTATAGTAGAATGACCGTATAGTTCTAGTCAATAATTGTAACGGACATAACGGTCCATATTGGCATTCAGGATTGGACACTAATCATTGTGTAATAATTACAGTCGTGCGGACTTTATTTCAGTTTCATTATTACCTTTGAGTTTGTCAGTTCTGCTATCTACGTGCGGATTAAAAGTGTTGATTGGTATCGTGGCTTCTAACGGAGTCTCTCAGCAAACCGGCGTCTAAGGTATTAGGTCCGTGAGTGACCGGGTACTTACCTAATCAACGGTAAATGCCAGTGTCATAAAGCCAGACAACAGCCAAACAAGTTAATTAATAAAATATGGTCACAACTCAAACAGCAAAACCTAACCATCGTTAAGCATTAAGCACACCCACATCATTATTAATATCCATGCTATGCAATCCACACCATTCGCACTGAGGACGGTGGATGAGGATTGTTTTTCAAATCCCCACGAGTTCAGTTCATGGTAATTTTCATGGATACAGCGGAGGCCGACGGTGGATGAGGATCATAAGTTGTTTTTCAAATTCCCACGAGTTTCATGGTAATTTTCAGGGATACGGCGCCGGGAGGACGGTGGAATCAATGAAGATTGTTTTTCAAATTCCCACGAGTTTCAATGATTGCAATTTTCAGGGATACGGCGGAGGACGGTGAATAATTGTCACAAGCTGAGTTTTTCAAATTCCCAAGAGTTTCATGGCAATTTTCATGGATCATCTCACTGATGATTAGTTCGAGATTTAACACAAGGGAACTTATTGTATCTAAAATCTTATGGGTTCAAGGGATGTCGTGGGGCAACTTGAAATTCAAGTTCACTTTTCACGGGTTGGAAATTTAACATAAGGAGGCTTATGAAAATCTTCTCGTTGCCGAGCATATGGAGGGGGCCAAATGGAAGATAAGGGGCATCAACTGACTTTAATCAAGTACAACTTGAATGAAATTATCACTAACTATCCGGGGGGGTAGTATAGACTCACACTCGGTGGGGGGGACGATAAGTGAATTTAGGGTAACACGGGGTGTGCAATTTTATCCGAGGGGAAGGGTCTAGTCACCGACCGTCACTCGAGATAATTTTTCATATTTTATCCCGGTTTGGTTCGGCTGATCTTGACTCGACTTCTCGCGCACCCTGACGAGGGCACGCTCGAGGGGAAGGGGAGATTATGCCGGCCCACCCGGTATATAATGGCATTACTCTATGTTCCGGTCTGTTCGGTTATCCTTGGCTTGGAGAGTACGGAGTCCCTTCTACGTTAGGTATTCCTCATTCTTCATGTCGTTAGATAGACGGTTATATTATTAAATATTGAGTCACTGTAACAGGTAATGAATGGAAACAGGCGATCGAAACGTTACTGCGCAGAAATTATGAATGGGCAAGGCTCCATGAGCATGCTCGACGTGTCATGCCGGAAATCTATGAAGCCTTGCAGCAGTTCACTCCCGAGATATGCACCCGCATAGCTTACTACAGTGGGCCTGACTGCTCAGTTGCGATTTCAGAGGAACTTGCGACTCTTTCTCTTCTCTCCCTCCTCCTCCTCCTCCTCCTCCTCTTCTTCTTCTTCTTCTTCTTCTTCTTCTTCTTCTTCTTCTTCTTCTTCTTCTTCTTCTTCTTCTTCTTCTTCTTCTTCTTCTTCTTCTTCTTCTTCTTCTTCTTCTTCTTCTTCTTCTTCTTCCTCCTCCTCCTCCTCCTCCTCCTCTATTGCGTTGTAGTCGCCGAGGTCCAGGCTAGTCAACGTGCTATTGACCTGCACACATGAAACACACATGCGATGCCATGCAACCGGGCCCCGGAAGCATTGGTAAAGCGAATTCTTCTGTATGTAATAAGCGAATGCAACTCTGCTGGAGCTTGGATTGAGTGGTTATAACATTCGCTCAGATGGAGTAAAACAGTGAACATTGCTACTCCCCGGTAGCATAAACGAGAGTGACATATTCGTTTGACAGGAAAATAAGGAATGCAAACTGCAAACGTTGGACATATCAAAGAACGATATTGGCCCTGAAGGTGCTGCTGCGATCGCCAATATGCTTAAGGTACCTCCAACGCCTTGCCGATAGCTTTTGCGCCATCGGGTCCGATTTTGTTGCCACCGAGATTGAGGGTCTGCACAGTGTTGTTCACCTACATAATAAATAAATAAATAAATAAATAAATAAATAAATAAATAAATAAATAAATAAATAAATAAATAAATAAATAAATAAATAAATAAATAAATAAATAAATAAATAAATAAATAAATAAATAAACAAACAAATAAATAAATAAAAAATAAATAAATTAATAAAATAGTAATAATATTAATAATAATAATAATCATAATAATAATCATAATAATAATAATAATAATAATAATAATAATAGTGTATCTCCTGCCAATTGCTGAGCCAAAAGGCCATGTGCATCCAGTCCTCCATTCCATAAGAAAAGTCTCCACACCAATCGGTGGAATAAAGGAAGTGACGGCATAGAACATTACTCTAGGAGCTTTATACCAATCAGCCCATGGAAAGGACCGATGGCCTATGTACTCCCTAATAATAATAATAATAATAATAATAATAATAATAATAATAATAATAATAATAATAATAATAATTCAGGTTTAGGCCAGTCAACGTTACTATATGTGATTAACCTATACACGTGAAAAACATAGAATTGACATAATGTGTAAGGAACACATAATGAATGAAGAATGTAAGAATTCAGTTCACTGCGTTTCAAGGAACATACGTATATACTTTTCACTACTATAGGTACCACTATTGGACAGTTATCTTTTATATAAAATAATGCTATTTTTATATAAATTCGTCTTACTATTAATTTCAACAAAAATATACATAATTTTATCCAAATTAAATATAACAATCATTAAGCCTTTAATAGTCCATATTTGAATTTCTCTCAAACTCTAAAAAAAGATAACTTATCTATCTTTTTTCAAATCAACACGAAGAGACATTAAAACCTGTTTCTTAGTTTTTACTGCTGTCCTGAACTTAGTTATCTTTTTTGAAAAAATTAAAAGTCATCCCTATTGCGAGTTTGATTATTTTCTATTTAAATAAATAAAAATTATATTATATATAATATAAATGAGTAGAAAACCAACATATACTGCAGAGGAGGCAAGAGCAAAACACGCTGAACGCATGAGAGAATATCAGAGAAGAAATAAAGAGAAAGCACTTATGAGAGCAAAAGAATATTATCAAAAAAACAAGGCAGACATACTGAGAAAATCAAAAGAGAAAAGGGAAAAAATCAAGGCTGACCTTATTAGGCTCCAGAGTATTGTTGGCCAAATTGAGACCTGAAAAAAATTAATTTCATATTAAAGATAATATAATATTTTATATATATTTTTTATATATATAAATAAAAAATAGTTTTTGGAAAAATTTTATTCTTCCAATCAATATATGTCGAACACCATTGACTACGGGGGGCACACATGGAACCTAGACAAACTCAGAGAGGCGAATATAACATTTCAAATAAGGCAAAACAAGTTGTATGTAAAAAAGCCTAATGGTAGTAGGTTTTACGACATAACAACTACAAGGGGAGCACTATCCGACCCTGAAAGGTTTTATTCTGAACCTGAGCGAAAACAAAGGGAACGAAAATATGTAGAGCCACAAGTAATTGAGTTCAATGGCTATAAACTGATAAGGATAGACACGGAACACAAACTACCTGTGGGGCAATCTGTATATACTATAAAATTAAGTAAATCATTGTCTCAAAAAGTGAAAAAGTTTCCATTAGAGGGTATCATAGGAATGATCGGATCTATAATTGAAGACTTTAAAACACTTTACAAAGACAATGACTTAATACAAATACGTATTAGTGCTATTCCTTCAACTTGGAATGTACAAAACCAAAATTAATAAAAGTAAAAGATTTCAATTTAGAAGATATACTGACTAGATTAGAATCTATACTACAATCAAACGACGAAAACTATATGGACAAAGAAGGAGCAACAATGGAACTTATTGATTTCAATTTTGTGGGTGTAAGGATGCCTGAAGGAGGAGCAAGATTGAAAGCAATAACAGAAACAGACATGTATAAAAAGAAAGGTGTAATACGAATAAACAATTATGACAACATATGTTTGGCAAGGGCAATAGTTGTAGCAAAGGCAAAGATTGAGGAACACGAGAAATACGAGCAAATCAGAAAAGGACGCAGAATCCAAGACGAACTGGCAAACAAACTACATGAGGAGGCTGGTGTCATGAAAGATTTATGTGGGCTTTCTGAAATTAGTGAGTTTGCTAGACATATAGACTACAACATTGTTATTGTTGAATATCCAGACAAAATCGTATATAAGACAGAGATGAAGGACAAAAAATATATATACATACTAAAAACAATGAACCATTACGACACCATAACAAGTATGAAAGCATTCTTATCAAAACGAAACTTTTGCGAGAAATGTATGAAGGGATACGAACATAATCACGCATGTGAATTCAAATGTAATATATGTCTAACCGAGGGATGTAAAGGATATGACAATATTTCAAAATGGAAAACGTGTAATGAGTGTAATAGAAAGTTTCCTAATGATGAATGTTTCAACAATCATAAACAAAATGAGTTGTGTGATGTAAAGAAAAAATGTATCACATGTGCTAAGACATACAAAGGAGAACATAAATGCGGATATGAAAAATGTAGGAACTGCAAAGAACTAAAACCTTTATGGCACCAATGTGAGATAAAGAAAAAAGTCATACATGCACCATCAACAAAATATGTATTCTTGGATTTTGAAGCAAATCAAGAGACAGGAATTCACATGATCAATCATTCAGAAAGTCAATATTTCAACGACAGCACACCAATCATACATAAAAACATTGAACAATTCTGTGAGTGGGCGTTGGGTGTGAAACATAAGGGCTATACATTCATAGCACATAATGCGCGGGGGTATGATTGTCAATTGTGCTAAAATAGTTAATTGAAAAAGGCATAACTCCATTTGTAATCTATGAAGGTGGAAAAATAATGATGATGTCTATTGGTAATGGAAAAGAACAGATTAGATTTATAGATAGTCTATCTTTCCTTACTATGCCTTTATCTGATTTTCCTGATACATTTGGACTTACAGAATTAAAGAAAGGATATTTTCCTCACTTTTTCAATAAAACAGACAACCAATCATACATAGGGAATATGCCAGACAAAGATGACTATGGTTATAACTCATTTTCAAAGAAGAAAAGAGATGATTTTCTAAAGTGGTATGATGAACAAAAAAGCAAAGTATTTGATTTCAATAAAGAAATGATTGGATATTGTCATAGTGATGTAGATATACTAAGACGGGGGTGTATTGAGTTTAGGAAACAATTTATGGAGTTTGGTATTGATCCATTTCAATACACTACAATTGCCTCTACATGTATGACACTATTCAAAGCAAACTACATGCCTGAGGACAGCATAGCAGTCATACCGACAAACAGAACAGACAAAGCAAAAACAAGTCGTATGTGTGTGGAATGGTTAGCATACAGAGAAAAAAAGGACAATGCCAAAATTCAACATGGTCTAAATGGTAAAGAAAAAATACTAAACTTACCTAAAGGTGTGAAAGCCTACTTAGATGGATATGACGAGAAAACAAAAACGGCATATGAGTTCCATGGTTGTTATTGGCACGGGTGTCCTGAGTGCTTTAATGGAAACGAACTGAATAGAGAAAGGTCTGTTAATAAAACATTTAGGCAACTATACAAGGAAACTAAACTACGAGAAACTTTAATAAGTCAGCATCCTGAAGTTAGTCAATTAATAACAATATGGGGGTGTCAATGGAATAGGATAAGAACAAAGGAAGAATTCAAAGGCACAATAGAAGAGACATTAATGGAGCAAGAAACAATCAATCCACGACATGCTATGTTTGGTGGAAGAGTGAATGCTCTATCTCAATACTGGAAGTCAATGAGTGAGTATCAGTATGCTAAGTATATAGATGTGTGCTCTCTCTATCCGACGGTTATGTACTATGACCCCTATCCTGTGAAACACCACAAAGCAATAAGAGGAAAAGAAGCATATGATATGCTGAATAACAAAACAGCATTCGGTATAGCAAAAATAAAAATACTACCACCTAGAGGACTAATTCACCCAGTCCTTCCATGTCAAGATAGAGGAAAGATAATGTATTATCTATGTAATAAATGTGGTAAGGAAGGCTTACAGGACAAATGTCAGCACACTGACGAGGACAGAATACTGACAGGCACATGGGCAACACCACTTATTTACAAAGCAATACAAAAAGGCTACAGACTTATTAAAACTTACGAATTATGGCATTGGAACGAGCAAACAACGGAACTATTCAAAGAATATATTAAGACATTTCTAAGAGTGAAACAGGAATCAAGTGGCTATCCTTCAAATGTCATAACAGAAGAAGACAAAGACAACTACATTAAGGACTATGAAGAAAAGATGAAAATTAAATTAGATAAAAGCAAGATTGAAAAGAATGAAGGTAGAAGGGCTGTGGCGAAACTATGTCTAAACTCACTATGGGGAAAATTTGGACAACAAAGCAACAAGACACAAACAAAAATAGTAAGGAGTGAATCAGAACTATACAAAATACTAAACGACAAAAAGATAAATGAAGTATCAATTAATGTGATAAACAAAGAATGCTTAGAACTATCTTACAACCTACACCCAGAAAAAGTATCAGACCCATACAATACAAATATTTGTGTAGCACTATTTACTACAGCACACGCACAGATGAGATTGTATGATATGATGGACAGATTAGGTAATAGAGTATTATACCATGACACTGATAGTGTGATTTATTCAGTAGATGAAAAAGAAGGACAGACAACAATACCGACAGGAGATTTACTGGGGCAATGGACAGACGAATTGATAGATAAAAAGACAAAGGTAAGCAGAAAGATAACCCATTTGTTGGAGCAGGTCCTAAATCCTACGGCTACATACTAGATGACGGAACTACAAAAATGAAATTAAAGGGCTTCTCAATGAATTATGAGACTTGTAAAAAATTGACCTTAGTAAATATGTTTAGTATTATAAGCAACGGATTACAAGTACAAGACACTGAACTATCTAAGAAGGCATATGAAGAATTAGAGGACTTACTTGAAGCAAAAGGTAAAAAGTGTATAGCAAAGAATGTGGCAGAGGCTGGAAATTTAACCATTCACACCAACAGCAAAATAACGAGAAATAAAAAGACTAAAACAATTTCGTCTGAGCACATACAAAAGATATTTTCATTTACTTACACAAAAAGAGTAATACAACCACTAAAAGAAAACCAGATTACAACATTACCATACGGCTATTAAGCAAAAAAAAAAAAAAAAAAAAAAAAAAAAAAAAAAAAAAACCATGTTTGAAACCGAAAATATCCAGTTAATGCGCAATGTTATCACATGGTTTTTACGCAAAGTGCTCAGAGAACCAAAGAATTCTTTGATCCCCGACCACTTTCTTTTTTGTCTAAATCGCAGTTTTTTCTTGAAGAGATGAGTGAATTTCCTTTTAAGAATTGACATAATAAGACATAAAAGGACAAAACCAGACAATGCCAGACTATAGTAAAGGAAAGATTTATGCTATTAGGTCTCACCAGACAGACCAGATATATATTGGCTCTACAACAGCACCACTACACAAGAGAATACATGAGCACAGGGTTCAAAAGGATAGATGGGAAAAAGGGATTTCTAATTATGTTTCTTCTTTTGAAATTGTGAAACATGATGATAACTAGATTGAATTAATAGAAGAATACAAATGTAATAACAAAATAGAACTGAATAGAAGAGAAGGTGAAATAATAAGAGCAATGGAATGTGTAAATAAAAGAATTGCAGGGAGAACAATCAGAGAATGGAGGGAGGACAACAAGGAGGATAGAAAAGCTAAAAATAAAATCTACTATCAAAATAACAAAGAACAAATTGAAAAAAATAAAAAAACATACAAAGAGCAATATAAAGAATATTTTAAAGAATATGATAAACGATATGCTAGAGAAAACAAAGAATATCTAAACAGAAATATCAGTTCTGAATGTGGTCAATTGATAGGTATCAAACATTTACAAAGACATAAAAAGACAAACAAACATTTTAATAATTTATTTGGATTAAATGTGTTTGGTCTCTAATAAAATATAAACTTTACAAATCTAAGATAACTTTCTTTTTTCTTTCGCGTGTTCCAGTGCGGACATTCGATTGGTCTATTTCCTCTCGTTTAAGTAAATGCTTTGTTTGTTTTTCTTTAGTTAGTTGTTTCAGTTCGTTATTAATATCGGTCTGTTCCTCGTCATCATTTGCCTTGGTTTTTAATAAATGTAATGTCGTGGTGGCACTATGTCATCATTTGTTAATACAATCCGGTATCCCTTACGGGCTTTGACTACGAATGTCCGCCTACTCCAAGTTTTGCCGCCTTTCTCCAAAATATGTTTCTCATTAAGTTTTCTAACTCTGTCTCCCTCTTTGAAACCAAATAAATATTTATCAACATATCTATGTTGTTGGCTAATATCATTTCCTTTAAATACATCAATTGGTGCCGCCTTAATCGCTGAATGTTCTTTCTTGTTATAATAATAAACAACATCTTCAATATAACTTATCCAATCAAAATTACGATTAAAAGCCCATAATACGTGTAATCTTTCTCTTAGTGTTCTAACAAATCTATCAACAATACCTAACGAATTATGATCGCCTACTTCAACCATAAATTGTTCAACCATTATTTCTCATCCACTCACCAACAGCACCTTTAAACTCCCCACCATTGTCCGATATGTATGCTTTAGGCTTTGGTAATTTCTTGAGAGCATCTAAAACGGTGGTTGAAAATTTATTTTTTATAGGTATCGCATAAGCATAACGACTATGAATATCAATCCAAATAAGGGCAAAATTATAATTTTGATTTTTTGTAGCAACCTTACTCATATCCATTAAATCAATATTAACCATATCTAATACCTTATCAGCCCATATTGTTGTCCCTCTAGTCCTTGGCTTAGTCTGACGAAATCATTCTTGAGCAGTGCTTGTCCGTTCTTCCTCTGTTGGTTCGCCTCGCGGAGTATCTTCTAGTTGTGTATCCTTATCCTGTGCATTAATATTACTAGTTGTGTGTTTGTGATCCATTGATATTTTAGAATTTCAAAAATATCTTTTCTGCTTCCTTACTTTTTTCTTTATTCTTTGGTGTATTGTTATATACATTAACTAATATTTTTTCACTTCGTTTTTTACCGCCTCTCTGTTTTACGCCTGTTGTTTCATAATCTTCGCTTTCTTCACTCTCACTTTCTTCTTCTTCTTCGCTGTCATTCTCTGGCTTCTTGGGTTGTGGTGCTTTCTTTGTGTTTTTCTTCTTGGGCTTTTTAGCATTCTTTTTTATCTTTCTAAGAATATGATTTGCAATAACCTCAGACATATCAATTTCGCTATCGCTTCGCTTGATTCATCTTCAATCTCAGGATTTTTAAGTATTTCCTTCGCAACACCAACTTCAGCATCTGTCTCAATAAGTTCTTCCACTGATGCTTCTTTTAATTCTCCTTTTTTTACGAAGCCTTTCACGTGCCCACTCGTCCTTTCTACGTTCAGCATTTGCTCTGTTTGCTTGAACTGCTTTCTTCCAGTTTTCTTTTGAAGCCTCTTTTGACGGCGTTGTTTACCGACGAATGATATTACACAAAATAATTGTATTTTTTGTTAGTATAATTTAACAAAAATAAAAATTAAAAATAATTAATTGAAACTTTTAGAAAAAGTTTCACAAAAAAGATTTTGCTCAAAGATTTTTCAAAATCTTTGATATACAATGTCGCAATATAAATCATTACTCGGCCTTAATGAGTTGGCTGTTGATAGTCTAAATATACTTAACCTTGACCTTACCAACACAAACATAGTCGGTCTGAATACAGACAGAGTGCCAGAAGATTCCGACCCAATAAATCTCTATTTTACTGACGACCGATTTGACACACGTCTCGCTTTAAAATCAACGACTGATATCAAAGAAGGAAAAAATTTATACTATACAGAGCAACGAGTGAGGGAAAACGACGAAGTCAAAGCCTCAACTCAACACAGAAGCAATACTTCCAATCCGCACCAAAGCAGTTTATATAATTTGATAGACACAAACATATTTGCACAAGCGAGCGGTCAATACTTAACTTACAACGATGTAGAAGGCAAATGGAAGAATACAGCCCTTGGTTCAATTGATACACTTTCAGATGTTGTTATAACCGCACCGATAGCGGCTAATAGTTATCTAACATATAACTCAATAAACTGGGTAAATAAAACATTTCCGATAAATGTTGATGAATTCGGCAATATTAGTATGGGAAGGAAGAATATAACAGGAGTTAATTTACTAAATACCAAAGATGTTGATGAATGGATATTTGAGCATCAAGATAATAATGATAAAGTTTCAGCGAGTGGAAGTATAGATAGCCACAGCGATGTGACAATATCAGGCTTCCCAGCAGATAACCAACTGCTTATTTATAGCACGGGGCAATGGAGAAACACCACACCACCCTTTCTTAGATTAGACGGCACTGCTAGTATGACGGGGGCACTAAATATGGGCGGTTTTTCTATTTCAGGGGCTTCTACATATAATGGAATTAATCTCGCAAATCTCGCAGTTGATGGTTCGGTGGTTAAACTAACAGGAGACCAAACCATAGGAGGAATTAAAACATTCAGCAACATAATAAATGCTAGTGCGGGTATTGATATGAAAAGCCAAAGCATAACAAATGTTAATCTTGTTGATGGTGTGGATGTTTCTGTCCTTGATACTTCGGTGGTTAAACTAACAGGAGACCAAAGGAAATAAAAAATTTACATCAACTTTAGAAGTAAGTGGTTCATCCAATCCTACTACTTTTGACGGCATCGGTATAGCATTTGATACAAAAATAGGAATGATTGCAGCACAAAAAACAGCAACAGCGGCCTGGTATCCGATACAAATAACTGGTTCGTATGTAGAGTTATATTCAGGTAATACTTTAATTATAACCGCAACTGGAACAACATTAAGTTTGAATAACAACAAAATAACAAACTTAGCCGACCCTTCCGCTTCAACAGATGGAGCAAATAAAAGTTATGTTGATACAAAAGACGGGCAAAATGTGAAACTAACAGGAAACCAAACCATAGCAGGAATTAAGACATATAGCAGTGTTGAAATAACTGGAAATTCAATAAATTCAACAACAAAAGGCACATTCATCGTTTTCAATTCTACCAGTAATATCGGGTCAATTGCTAGTTTGGATATGAAAACTGCAACATATTACAACTTTGAAATTTCTGCGAAAAAATAAGTTTTATTATTGACGGGACGATTGTTTCGTGGTTTAATGCTACTGGCTTAGATTGTAATAGTAGTAGGATTGTTAATCTGGGTGCATCACAAAATGCGAATGAAGCGGTAAATAGGCAATATCTGGATGACAATTGTGTGAAACTAACAACAGACCAAACCATAACAGGAAGTAAAACATTTAATGGGGCGAGCACTACGATAAAATATCTAACTTTAACGAACAATGCCGATTTTAATAATCAAACTATCATTAATGGTGGAAATATAACATATAATGGGGCGAGGATATTAAACCAAAATGGAGGAGATATATTCTTTTCACAGACATCAGGTGATTATCAAATATTTCTTATTTACTCTAAATACCGCTACAAGTGGAACCGCGAACTAACGAGGTTATGTATTCACGAATGTAGCATTTGATGCAAAAGGAGCAGGTCTTTATATTTCAAAACTTTTGGATAATAAAAGTGCTTCGTCTGAAATTGTCCGTTTTAACAATGCTGGCGGTATGCGATTTTATGGTGCTTTGGATATGAACTCAAACAACATAACAAGTGCTGGAACAATAACGGGAACTACATTAACGGCAACTGCTGGTATGACTACAACAACATTAACAACGAGCGACAAAATAACAACAGCATCAGGTATGCCAATAATCATAGGCAATACAACGAAAGGAATAGGAACAACAGCTGGTTTAGAATTGTATGGGACTTATAATAATAATACAACTGGAGCACATATGCAGGCTATTACAACGGAAGATATTTATCCTACTTTTCAACTAACTAATTTAAGTCATAATAACATAAATATGACCTTTGATGCGTATTTAGATGCTGGCGGATGGAAATCAAGTTATGCGAGTTCTAATTTTCTAATTAGTAAATGGAATAATAAACTTAGATTTTTGTATGATAGCGGGAAAAGTGTTGGGGTTGCTGTTCCTTGGTCTCTCGCTCTGGAACTTGACACATCAGGTTTATTAACAACAAAGGCGATTACAGCGAGTGGGGCGATAACGGCGAATGCGGGTATATCAACAACAACGGCAACCGCGAGTGGATTACTAACGGCAAATGCGGGTATATCAACAACCACATTAACAACGAGCGACAAAATAACAACAGCGCTAGGCAAACCGATAATCATAGGCAATTCAACAAAAGGGATAGGAGCAATGGCAGGTTTAGAATTCTACGGAACGGCGAGTAATGTCGCAGGAGCACATATACAGGCAATAACTTCAACAGACATCTATCCAGTTTTTCAACAACTAAACTGGTCGCATGATAATGTCAATTTAAGTTTTGATGCTTATTTTGATGGCACGAACTGGAAATCAAGCCACAGCGGTTCAAACTTTCTAATTCAAAAAGGTGGAAAACTCGCTTTTTCTTATAATTCAGGAACAACGGTGGGAAACAATATATCTTACACTGAGGCGATGAACATTAATACGTCGGGAGATTTAAGCATCACAACAGCATCCAGCGGATTTTTAACATTAAGAAAAAGACCAAGTTCTACTTACGACCCACAAATATATATGAAATCAGGAGGATATTCAAATTATGGAGTAGTCTGCTCATCTCAAGGAATTCTACATGCTTGGACTACTTCAAACTCTTCAGGTGAGCCGTCTGGCAGTTATAATTATGTTCCGCTTAACGGAGCTTGGACAAACTCATCGGACAGATGCTAAAATCAGATACTAAAACATTAGACTGCGGGGATTTTTGTGAGAAACTAATGAAAATAAATTGTTGTTCATATTATTTGAAATCAGACGAAAAGAAAGAACAAAAGAACCACGGATTTATTGCTGATGAAGTTAAAAAAATATTTCCTGAGTTTGTATCTGAAAGTGGAATGAAAGCAGACGATGGAAATGGAAATCTTGAAGGCATAACATATACAAGTTTTATACCAATATTAGTCAGTGCTTTTCAACACATGGCGGAAAAGGAGATTAATTTAGAAAAAGAAAATAAAACTTTACTTAATATATTACAAGACCAAGCAAACCAATTACCAGAAATCCGAGCAGTCGTTTTTTCATATGTCAAACAATAATACAACTAGACTTCACAGACCCCCGCCTATTATGGATATGGATGGCGAACTAACTCCAGAATTAGAGTCTCGTGTTCTTGAAGTAGAACTAAAGACTGAGGGAAAAAAAAACTGGAATTGTTGTTGTATAAAAAACAGACCAACCGACAGCCGACTTATTAAATACTTATTTCAAATGGGCATCATTATTGCCATTATAACCCTTTGTATCGTGAGGCTATCTGAAAAGAACTTACCTTGTGAGGTTGCTAACACTTATGTCGGAATTTTGACTTTACTCATAGGAATTTGCCTTCCATCGCCTTCTAGTTCAAAGAAATGAACACTCGTATAAATGTATTTTATACCAAGAACTATCGCTGGCACAGATAAAAGGAATGACTTCATCAAAACTAACACACCAATCACTCATAGGCTTATACGCACATTTAAATTTAGTTTCTATTCCTTGCTTTATACAATAAGCACAACTCTCATTCTTTTTTTCGCTTACCCGTGAGTAAAAGTCGCAGGCAGTCCGACCTAACACAGACCCGACAAATATTAATAAAATTTTTATCATCTTATATCTATATTTATATATTTTAACCACAAAGCACGAAGTGGCGAAGCAAGCGTAGTCAGAATGACGGAGCACAAATACCAAAAGATTATTTTTCTAAGCAATGATTTTGTTGGAAGCAAAACATTTAATAAAAATATTCAAGTGTCATTCACACCGACCAAAATGAATGTTAAGTTTATTCATTATACGAACGACCAGACGGAAACTAAAACCAGAATTCTTATATGGACAGAATTGGAATTATCGGCACATTCGCTGATAGTAATATAGCAAACATTTCAAACCTTAGTTATAATTTAGGTGTCGTTGGATGGACAGACGGACAATATACATTTAAAGTCCTTGAAACTGACAGCGGAAATATTGACACAGGAAATTTAGCAGGCCGAATTGTTGTGTGTTTGGAATTTTTAGGCTGATATTTGTTTCAGACTACGTCTTCAACAAACATCGTAAAGCCATTTAATTTCTTGTAAATGAAAAAAACGATGTTTTAGAATAAGAGAGAGTGCGGAGCACGAAACGCAATTCTAAAATGTCAATGCTTAAGATTAACAATATCAAGGTGAAGCCTGTAAAACAAGAGGGGGATGGAAACAAAGCCAAGGGTTATAAATTATTCAACGAGCCGTATGCCAATATATTTCTACTCGCCCGTAAGAAGAGCGGGAAAACGACAGCACTCTTTGAAATACTGAAACGGACTACAGACAGAAAAACCCGTATTGTCATTATTGCTTCAACAAGTCACAAGGACTACATTTATAAAGCAATGGTTAAACACTTTAAGAGCAGGGGAAACCCAATGGCAATATATACCTTTCTTAAATCAGATGGTGTAAATGTGATAGACTATGAACTTGACAAACTGAACAGACAGGACGAGCAACACGAAGGAGAAATCAAAGATGAAGAGGAAATAGAGAAACCACAATTTTTATACTTTGGAAAGGAAAAGAAAAAAGAAGAAGGAGGTGAGAAGAAAGAGAGACCAAGTAAGTATATTTCTCCAGAGGTTGTTTTTGTTTTGGACGATTTAGGTAGCGGATTAAAAGACAAGTCCGTAAGTGATTTGTTAAAAAAGAACAGACACTATAAAAGTAAGGTTATTATGTCAAGTCAGTATCTGAACGACCTACGGCCAGAAGCCATTAAGCAGTTAGATTATTTGTTAATCTTTCCTGGTCAGTCTCAGGATAAAATGGAACTCGTGTATAAACACTTAGACTTATCTTTTGATTTTGATTATTTTCTTCAAAAGTATCACGAGGCTACAAAGGAGAGATTTAATTTTTTTATGTCTCAAGTGTTGATGATGAACTTCGCAAAAACTTTAATTTTCGTCTTAAGTAAAAAAATTTAAAATTGATTATTTTTTTTCTGTATTATATATTTCGCTATCATTTATGGTAGTAAAAACAACTCGTGTTGAAGTCATTCCAACAATCGGCAAACGAACAATTAACTCAAGCACAACGGCTGGAGGCAAAAAGAAGACTGGTCGTAAGAAGAAGCAAGGAGGCAAGGGACAGGCTGGCGGTAAAATTAACTGGCAAAAAGTGGGGAAAACGGCCTTGGCTGTTAATAAATTCCTTCGTGATAACAAAGTAATTTCTAGAACTGCGGGAGCCTTAAGCAGTATTGGAGTGTCTTATGCTGGGTCTGTCCAAGCCACCGCTTCAAAACTCTGATATGGCAAGAAAAAGCAGAGAGGATGCGGGGCACTAAAATTTTAAATGATGATATTTGTTTGAAATTATGTGGAAATATTTTTTTGCTAATATACAATGGTTGCTAAAACAAAAAAAAACAAGGAAGCCTAAGGTAAGACCCCCGCGGGTTTATAGAAATAAAAGCGGGAGGCCATATATTATCCAAAAGGGTAAAAAATATTATCTTAATTTCGGTAAAAAAACAAATGATATGAGCACACTTCAAATTGTTAAACTTTTTATGAAATACTTAAGCAGACCAAAAGCAAAGCGGACTACCAAAAAGAAGGATTTAAGAAAAATCCAGAGCATGTCAGAGATTGAACAGAATACGAGAACAGCAATTCAAGACCACTTAGACAAACTCAGAAAGGAAAAGTATGAAGGTATTGAAACCATAGAGAAAAAAGAAAGAAAGGCACGGGAGGTTTTAAAGAAGAGAAGAAGAGGCAAGAAAGAAAAGACATAGAAGATGCTAAGGAAAGACAAGAGATAATGGATAGGGAACACAAAAGAGAACTAGCAGATATTAATGAACGACAAGAACAAAAAGCCAGAGAACTAAGAAGGGAGCAAAAACTCATAGAAGATGTAAAATATGAAGAAGACAGAAAAAATAGGATACAAGCATTACCACCAGTTCAATATCAATATATTATGCCACCACAGCAGGGACAGCCACAAGAACAACAGGCACAGCCAGAGGTAAAAGTTAAGCCAAATAAAGAATTTGAAGACAATAAAAAATTAATCACAAATTCTGGAGTTTTTACTCAAGGAGATATAGATAATTGGGATCCTAGTAAAATACAAAGTATAGCAGAAAGAATAAAAGAATTTCAAAAGCAACAAATAACAATAGATGATATGAAAAAAATGCTAGGAGCACATGAAGCATTAAATAAAAATATAGGAAACCAACTAGAGGAGGCTAAATACAAAGCAATTTTAAAGAAGGGATTGTCAAATAGTAATATTGAGAACAAACTTACTATTAAAATTCTTGGTGAAGCATTAAGGGATAAACTTAAAAATGAAGGCCACGATGTTAAAGGTTGGAACCAAAGGGCATCATGGATAATAGACAAAATTGTAGAACATAAAATAGATGTAGGACAAAAGAAGGACGAAGTAAAAAAGAAACTCGCAGAATATTTGGGATTACAAACGGGAACTGGTTTAGATTTGATTAATAAAGTGTTTTCCGTAGAAAACATTAAAAAGTATTTATCACGAAAAGAATGGGTTCATTCAATGAGAAAAAAAGATTAAACGGGAACTGGTTTAGATTTGATTAATAAAGTGTTTTCCGTAGAAAACATTAAAAAGTATTTATCACGAAAAGAATGGGTTCATTCAATGAGAAAAAAAGATTATGTTAATGCTCTTATAAATAAATATAGAAATGAGCAAGATGTTTACGAACCCGCCCTCCCGTCTGCGACTACCGAGCGGTTCGTAAACATCGATGGGGAGAGTAATATTGAAAAACCCATGGACGATGTTTATCAACAAACGAGAATGAGCGAAGCGAATGAAAGTGAAGTCGATAAATATCAGCAACAGGGTGAGGGGCGAGGACTAATGACTAATGAAATAGACGACATAGTGAAAAAATATGGATGGTATCTCGGAGCAATTGCCAGTGATGAAATTTACAAGTTGAAGCCAGGAAGCAGAAAGCGATATGGATTTATTATGAATTTGGACAATCACAAACAAGCGGGGTCTCATTGGATCGCCGTATGGATAAGTCTAGATAAAGATAGGAGTGTTGAAGTCTATGACCAATTAGCACTTTATGAACCTACTGAAGACTTCCAACAACAAATGAAACAACTAATGGACAAAAGCCATCCCGATAGTTATTTGTTAATGAAGGTCAATCAAGTAAAGCAACAATCAAACACCTCAGACACATGCGGTTGGCATAGTATGAGATTTTTAATGGAGCGGGCGAAAGGAAACAGGTTTAAGTTTGCTAGCGGTTATACAGACCTTAAAGAAGAAGCGGAGAAATTAAAAGCACAGAATGGGTATGGTAATTTTGATACATTTATTTGATATTTGTTTCAGACTACGTCTTCAACAAACATCGGGGGCTACGCACTTTTAAGGATTACAATAAGCATTAATTTTTTTGAAAAAGAAAAACGATGTTTTAGAATAAGAGAGAGTGCGACAGCACGAAACGCAATTCTAAAATATCATGGATTACAAGGGAGGCCGTGCGAGTGGTATCTATTACATAAATAGTAAAAATAGAATAACGGGCACAGATAGCGACTTCACACACGAAGTCAATATGAAGGGGTTAGACAATCCCACACATTGTAAAATTCTTCATATCTATGTTCCAAAATCTTATTATTCAGTTGCCTCTCCATATAATACTTTTACATTATCCGAAGACGGGTATGAGGCTTTAATTACGATACCTGAGGGAAACTACACAATGAATAATTTAAAAAATAAGTTGTCGGAGGTACTGACGACAGAAAGTCCGAATGACTATACTTATGTTGTCTCAAGCAACAATACAAACACAGAAGCGGAGGATGGCAAATTAACATTCAGTGTTTCAAATAACGGAGGTATTCAACCGCGGTTTATATTTGATGGTGATACCCGTATTCACGAGGTAATGGGGTTTGATAGAAATTCAACATATTTCTTCGCTAATGATTTTATTAGATCGCCAAATGTAATTATTTTAACTGGTGAAAAACTCTGTGTCTTCAATCTGATTTGCTGAATGAAGGTGATAATCACGTGCTTCAAGAAATATACACAGCCAACGAAATTCCTTTTGGGTCTGTTATCTATGATGGTAGCGGTTCTGAGTATGGTAAAACATTGTCCGCTAATTCAAACAATGTGTTTAGGTTTTACTTGACAGACGAAAACGACCAAGCGATTAATCTTAATGGTTTGGGAATAGATATGACATTACTTGTTTATCGTAAAACTAATTATTTCAGTTTATTTAATTCATTTTTCAATTTGTTAAAGGCGAGATAATAAACTTAATATTTATTTTAATTATTTTTTTCTATAAATATATTCTGGTGAATTAGTTAATTTACACTACTTCAAAAACAAAACAAAAAATGCCTGTCCAATACGGAGGAGAACTAGTCCATCAGACTAAGGAACTGCTCACTGGTAAGTATGAATTAACTAAACTTACCACTCGTGAAGGCTCGCAACCTGTCGCACTTACTACTGCTGGTGGTATGGAAAACACATTTGAAATTCCTACTCGTCCTTTGAACCTTGCGAGGAGTGTGTTGCGATTTACTTACACTCCGTCTGGTGCGGGTGGTGCGGGCCGCTACAATCGTATCTATATGGATTGTCTGTCTATGATTAAAACTATTGAATTGCGAAGCCGAAGCGGGCAGTATCTGTGTAATCTTCAACATGTGGGTAATTACACAAAGATGATTTGGAAACCCGAGATTAAATATGAAAAATTTATGGCACTTGAAAATCATGGTGCTGGTGTGGGTAGTGGTGCTATGCTTCAAAAGTGTAATGCTGGAAAAGTTGAAATTGGAACCGTAGCGGAAAGAAAAACAATTACTGATGCGGCAGATGTTGCAGGTCTTAAGGCTGCAGTTCAAGGATATTACAAAGTGCCTCTTGTTAATGCCCGCCGTAATGATGATACCGCTCTCGCTGATAGCACTGCTGGAACCTATAGCCTTGTTAATGTTCCTTTCGAGGAGGCTAAGTATTTTGAAGGTGGGGGTGATAATACTGCCACCCCTGTTATTAATGTTAAGTTTCCTTTGGGTATGCTGTTTGGCACTATTTTTGAACTGGATAAGACTATTGGGTTTAATGAAATTTTGGATATGCGGATTGTGTGGGCTGAAACCAACCGCTCTTCATTCTATGGCACTAATGGAAGTTCTATTTCAACTGGTGCTGCCGCTACGACCACTGGTGCTATCGTCTCTAACCTAAATCTATTCCTTGCTGTTGAGACTGACCCGAATGTCATCCTCGGTGTCCAGCAAAAGATTGCGGGTGAAGGCTTTCCATTTAAGATTGAGTATCCTATCGCTTGGAAGCAAAGTCTTCAAACAAACCAACAGAACTATTAAGATGAACCGATCGCAGGGTGAAAGAATTCGTCGTATTTATACTTCAACCTTTCATTTCACCGAGAGTGCTAATACTTCTTTTGATAATGACAACAGAGCTGGTGTAAAGGTTTTAAAATACTATACAACACTTGACGGCTCTCGCCTCCAGCAGTTTGATATTGACACAAAGGAAAATGAGGACTATATGATGTTGAAGGATAAGTTGAAGGGAAGTGCTATCCTAAACAGTGATGTCTATCATTACAACTGGTTCCGTGTAGATACTTGGGACAATAACCGCCCGCTGTGCGATAAGGACACCGACGGCTATGAGGTGAGCGGTCTAAGCCTAGACACTGAGAGGCGATATGAATTCGTTTCAAATACAGATAATGATGCGAGTGGTGCTGGCATAACTAATCTTAACCATTACACATTCGCCATTCTTCAACGTAGTGTGCTTGTTAAAGGAGTTGAAATTTTGATGAGTTGATATTTATGAACTTTGTAAAACTAATAATAGCAAAACAGTAAAAACTAATAGATTAAATATTTTTTTCTCGTATAATATAGGAAAACGACATTTGTGAGCGAAGCATCACAACGTCCTTCAGACTTGTGAGAATAAACGAGAGTGCATAGCACAAAGTGAAATTCTTAAATGTCCCACCAAAGAAACTTAATCGCACAAAATCCAGACGGAGAATTTATAAATGTCAGTGTTGGATATGATGGTAATATTGAAACAAATAATTCAAAAACCGCTTTTGGCGAAGCAGTAGTAGGTCAATTAACACCAGTATTACAAGAAATCTTTCCATATACAATTAATAATAGGATATGGACAAAAACAGAAACAAAATCGTCTGTGTCATTTTTGAATAATATGGCTGAATTGAAAACAACTGCTGATGTTACGGCAGATGCTAGACTGGTAAGTAAAAGGAGAATAAAATATAGAACTGGAATGGGTGTCCTAGCCCGCTTTACTGCTTTATGGACAACGGATGATACAAAAGATTACTATTCATATATTGGAATAGGAAATGATCTCGTTGATGGATTTTATTTTTACAAAAATCAAGCAGGAATGAATATCGCACATTGTAAAGGAGGTGCTGCAGTTTATATTGACCAAGAAGACTGGGACGACCCTTGCGATGGAAATTATGCTATGCCAAACTTAGACTGGAGTAGAGGAAATGTATTTCAAATTCAATTTCAGTATCTTGGGTTTGGTGCTATTAAGTTTTATATTGAAAATCCCATAACAGGATTATTTCAATTAGTTCATATGATTGAGTATGCGAATGCTAATAATGGTGTAAGCCTGCGAAATACGACATTACCTTTTACTGCAACAATGAGAAATGATGCAGCGACTGGAATACAAACTCTTAAAACAGCGAGTTCCAGTTTATTCATTGAGGGAACGAATACTATTAATACCAGCATAACAAACGAAGTGGAAGGAAGTAAAGCAGCAAACACCACTGAAAGTCCTATTATTAGTATAAGAAACAAAGCGGTATTTGATGCGGGCGGTGCTAATTTAACAAATTATTCAAATGTTTATCCAACTTTGATAAGTATTACAAATGAAGATAGTAAGTCGTGTGTAGTAAGAACGGTATTGAATGGGACACTAACTGGCGCAGTTTTGCAGATGTTGATTCTAAGTATTCAATTGTAGATACTGACACAAAGGCGAGTGCCGTTGTCAATGGAACAACAATTTTTAAACTTTACGTAAATTCTCAATCAACTCAACAAATAAATCTTAGAAATTATGATATATATTTGACTCCTAGTGATATATTGACTTTTACACATAAATCAGTTGGAACTGCCAATAATGGTTCAAATGTCAATGTTATCGCTAATTTTATTGAGGATCAGTGATACAGAAAGAAAAAAAACAATGAAGGTAACGTGATATTAGAGATATTTTTTTACCGCATCTTTATTATTAAAATAAGGTTGTTGAATTAAATATTCAAGGTATGGTTTATCAATCTTAGCAACATCTTCAATTTTCATTTTTTATACTTTCCATATTGAAGAAAAATATTGGTTTCATTTTGCTGGTATTCTTTCTTTAATATACATCCTTCTTCTGTACATGTAGCATTCGCTATCTCTTCACCAACATTAGCCTTGATTTCTGTGATACTAGTCTCTTTTAAATCAGTTGTCTTAAAAGGTGCTTTCTTCTTTGTCCGTTATGGTCTCCAATTGAATAACTACTTTCACATTATCATCACGTGGCTTGTATTGTTCATAGAAAGAAACAATGTCAGGTTTAGTCCATTTAATTGAAGGTTTCTTAATTTCAATGTCAAGGTTCCATTTGTCAATTTCATTTAAGTAGTCTTGCTTGGTGTTGAGTTCACTCATTGATATTTTAGAATTACGCTTCGTGCTCCGCACTCTCGCTTATTCTAAAATATTGGAAAAAAATTTTAAGAAAAAATAATTAAAAGAAAAACGATGTTTTATGAAACCGCGTAGCGGGTGAATAAAATATCATTATAAATATTTTTTTACTTCATTTTTTATGTCTGTAAATTTATCAAACCACGGCTGTTTCATAACCCATTCAAGATATGGTTTGTCAATGGTAGCAACATCTTGAATTTTTTTTCCTTTGTATTTGCCAAACGGAAAAACATCGGTTTGGCTTTCCTTCTCTACTTTTTTCGATTGCCTTAATTTCTTCATTAATCATCTGTTGGACATCTCTTACTGAAAAGAATTCCTTATTCTTCTCAATTGAAAGTCGTCCAAATTTTTCAGATAGTCTAGTGAGGGTGGTCATTGGTCTATATAGATTGGTAAAAAATTTTATGGAAAAAATTAATTAATCAAACTCGCAATAGGGAGGACTTTTAATTTTTTCAAAAAAGATAACTAAGTTCAGGACAGCAGTAAAAACTAAGAAACAGGTTTTAATGTCTCTTCGTGTTGATTTGAAAAAAGATAGATAAGTTATCTTTTTTTAGAGTTTGAGAGAAATTCAAATATGGACTATTTAAGGCTTAATGATTGTTATATTTAATTTGGATAAAATTATGTATATTTTTGTTGAAATTAATAGTAAGACGAATTTATATAAAAATAGCATTATTTTATATAAAAGATAACTGTCCAATAGTGGCACCTATAGTAGTCTTTTCATTAAAATAGCATTTGTATATGCTGAGCAATTCCAAAGTCAGACATTTTTTGAAGCATGAAACTCGAGAAGGTAGTGACCTTGAGTGCATTTCAGGAGGTCTGTGCACATATTCTGAGGCTTGGAATAGCATCACAATAACCAAAAACATCATTTTCAACAATAAAATTGAAAGGAGCGATGCGCTCTCATCGATTTTCAAAAAATATAACTTGAGTCAGATATTTTTTGAAGCATGAAACTCGAGAAGGCAGTGACCTTGTGTGCATTTCAGGAGGTCTGTGCACATGTTCTGAGGCTTGGAATAGCATCACAAAAAAAAAGCATCATTTTCAAGAATAAAATTGAAAGGAGCGATGCGCTCTCATCGATTTTCAAAGCGATGTTTTGGTCAGACATACCATCGAAAAATCGCTGTGTGAAATCTCATTGTGTATTCAAATTACCAAGGACAGGCTTTGTGAATTTACGTGTATTAAGTATACAAACAGATTTAGACATTCTATAGTCCTATACAAACTGATTTCTAATCACAAAACATAACTTTCCATTTTTTCATTGCAAAAAAATACCACCAAACACCAAGTAAGTTTGTCGTACAGAAGAAGAAATTTATTGAACAAATTTGTACAAGTGTTCTTGAACTAGTATCCTATTGAAATATCAAAAGCGAAGACAACCAAAGATACAAGGAGCTACAAATATCAACAACGAAAACGAGTGCACAGACACTGTTTTTGACATGGGAAATTTCACGACCTCTTCCAAAAATCAACACCGCAAAAATCGGGTCACTGCCGTATAAAAAGGTGAGGGCCGGCTTGAACAACATGCATTTTTATGTCAAAAAGGGGCTGCGATCTAGTTCTGAACTAGAAGGTTTCGTAACATTTCAAATACAGAATATGAAAGAAAAGAATTCAAACTAGTTCAAAGTTCCCACAGTAGTTTTCAGCGATTTGAATTAACATCGCTCATAGTGGTTTTTTTCAAAAACCTTCCTCAATCAGAACGTGTTGTCTTTGACCACAAAGACTCGATGATGTGTGGTCAAGTAGTAATGTATCATTCTTTTCTATAGTGTGGGAATTACTTGAAGATCTGTATTAGTAAATTAAAAAAACAGTATAAAAAAATTTATTTTAGTTTAAACGCAGATTTGCGCCCCGATTTCACTGCGTTTATTTACATGCGTTTATTTACATGCGGCGGGCCGGCTGGCATGCTTGATTACTAGTATTACAGTAATAAAATGATCCGAGGCTTTGACGTGCG
>WBZZ01000986.1:45000-57008 GCA_019918135.1 Paulinella micropora | reverse complement strand
CATATAGCCTCACCTACCGCATGGAGGCAACAACAGGCTCAAGATCCGGAGTTTAAGGAACTCATACAGTTGTATCAGAACCCGGATGAGCTAAAAATGACGAAAGCGATCAAAGATCAAATGAAGGAGATGGGATGGAGAGATGGTCTACTGTGATACAAGGGCCTTCACGGTTGCTATGCGTCACAGCCGGACAAATGGACTCTTTGGGTACCGGAGAGTCTGAGACGATTTATATTTGTCGCAGCCCACAATTGCACACTTTTGGCGCATCCGGGTCGACAACGAACTCACATGTTCGTAGCGAGGCGATTCTGGTGGAAGACGATGAAGGAGGAGATAGATCAGGTGGTGGATGCATGCATCCCGTGCAAGATAAACAAAACACCGCTGAAGGCAAATTTTGGCCTGATCGGCGAATTTCCTCTTCATGCGGGGATGTTTGAGCTTATACACATTGATCATATGGGACCTTTCCCAGAATCGAAGGAAGGTTACAAATACCTCCTTACGGCTATTGACAGAGCCACCAATTATGTGTGGATCATCCCTGTCAAAGACTTTATCGGCAAAAAGTCCGAGCCTCGATCAGAACATATCTTTCTTGGTACTCCGATCTGTGAGATGATCCTAATGATTCGATCAGCGCTTCGGCCGTCGTATTAACGAGTTTATCGACAAACTATCTACGTATTACGGGATGAAATGGCAATATGTTACTGCCTATAACCCGCGAGCAAATGGGAAAATCGAGCCGCTGCGGGTACACAGACCCCTCAAAGCCTTGCTAAAGATGTACTGCACGAAGAAGGAGAATCAAAGAGCATGGGTCGAGGCAGCACCATCATTTGCGTTTGCAATGAACTGTCTACCCTCTACGGCGTTAGGAGGCTCCAAGAGCTCAATCTCGCCATATCAGCTAGTATATGGGCGTGAGCCTGATATCCCGACTTCGCTCCTTCACCCAAAGGACACTTGGGCGGATGCGGATGAGTTGTTTGGGATGAGACTTAGAGTGAAGATGGAGGCGGAGCAAATAGTCAGGGCGCATAGAGAGGCGGAGCGCTGAAAGACGGATGCTGAAGGGGTGCGACAAGCGCACTTGGATCAGATCAAATTCCAGGTCGGGGATATTGTACTATTGTACCATCCTCAGGTCCCGAAGGGAGTCAGCTCTAAGCTGTTCACTCATTGGAAAGGACCTTATCAAATCATGGAACAGACGGGACCTCTGAATTACAAGATGAGGGGTAGAGGGAAGGTGCAAATTGTGAATGTACGAAGGCTGATTAAGTATGATCCCTTCTTACTGGAAGATGAATCCGTTGAGAAGGCGTTAAAACGGATGAAAGATGATTTCAAAGAGGTGCCACCCATCCACAAGGAGGTTGGCATAGACCAAGAAGATGCTTATCGGGCACCGATAGCTGAGAAGGAGGAGAGTGAAGTTGACAATAAGGAGAAGACTGACCGCATAAGCGCGGTGGGGACTCAGTCCAAGTCTCCACGTGAGCACAGCGGAAAGAAGGAGAAGATCACAGAGGCGCAGCTAAGGAGAGCGCGAAATGATCTTATCAACGACCAACCGAGGAAGGCGATGAGGTCGATGAGATCAAAGGATGTCCACCAGGAGGATGAGGGGACGGACACTGACCCAAATGCGGGCAACGTCAAGATCGTCCATGAGCGATGGAAGGAAGGTGACGCAATAGCAACCATCGAATGGGTGAAAGACGCTTTTTATCTGATGAGACCAGCAGAACAACACGTTGCTGATGACACTCTCTCAGACTTATACTTAATGCGGGTCGTGGCAGTTCCACGAAAAACGCGTGTCACACGGACACTCAAAATATCATCAGCCGCAAAAATAATGCAACCGATACTCCAGTTCTGGAGAAATATGGACCCGGTCGAGGATCCAAAGGCAAGACTTTATCTGCCAGTATATAAAGACGCAAAAAGTCTCGAGACATGGGATGATACAATTACTCCCAGAGACAAGGATTACACTGCGTGGACCATTCAGACACTGCCAAGAGGAGTGCTTGACGTCCCTTTTGACTTATCGTTGGGCGGAATCCCTAACAAGATCTGGGACATTCTGGAACAGTCAAAGTTCGATTTAACTTTTGTTGGTGGACCACCACCAGGCAAAGAAATCCGCGCCAGAAGAAGAAGGCAGTAACAAAGACACTATTTTTCTTTATGTGTCTCAAATAAACCGATTGATTGCCCACGGCATATCATGATTTGATCATGCATCATCAGTTATTATTATGAAAATTAAAATGACTCAGTGATATAACTTGGCATTCGATCGCAACATACGAGTGCGAAGGGTCGATCGACAATGATACTACACCGTAGACGGGGATCGCTAGTGTATTGAGCGATGGTGTTCCCGGGTATGACCCTCTTCCAAGTCCTGGATGATGTTCTCGAAAAAATGAAATGTTCTCTGAACTTCCATTAAATTATTTTTTACGATACATTATATGCTGTCGTACCTGTGCACGGTCAATCTCTACTTGTGTCGGTATATCGCAGGGTTGGGTACATACACCCCGACTTCGGATATAATTATTAGGACTGGCCCCCTAATACTATATTATAGGATATCAGAGTCCGCTTTAGACAAGGGTATGTCATTAAAAAAGACCATGTATTTACCGTCGGATCTTAGTGTGGAGAATAATAATAATAGTAATAATAATAATAATAATAATAATAATAATAATAATAATAATAATAATAATAATAATAATAATAATAATAATAATAGTGCTTCTCTGTCAATGGCTGATGCATTTCTGCACATGCGCCTCCATCGTCTCACCCGTGAGGGGAGTACGAAGAATTGACGATAAGCTCTAATGACACCCCCGCAAGGGCAGTTCCAACACTTCCAGACGGGCCGGTATGTTCAATGAAAATACTGGTCCAGAAATAGACCGGTATGTTCAATGAAAATACTGGTGGCACCGACGGGAATCGAACTGGCGACAGGGCCCAGATGGTAGAACTTGACCACTGGGCTATCACGGTGTCCAAATAATAATAATAATAATAATAATAATAATAATAATAATAATAATAATAATAATAATAATAATAATAATAATAATAATAATAATAATAATAATAATAATAATAATAATAATAATAATGATAAGAAGAAGAAGATCAAGGGGGGAATACGGCACCACGTTGCTTGTATTTTTCAATGGTAATGCATTTGTTCTTGACATACTGCAGAGAAAAAAAAAAAAAAAGTTGAAGGGAGGAGTTCAAAATTTACAAGAACGGCTAGAGAATCCGCTTTGACGTGCCGTATGAGGATACATCTATCATATTTTAGCGTCTATCCGTGGGTCGATGCGCTGTGTGGCATGACTCCATATCGAAGAAAGAATCAGAAATTGTATGACGAAAATGCTATTTCCGTCATAAAATCGGGAGGGG
This sequence comes from Paulinella micropora, assembly GCA_019918135.1. Lineage (NCBI taxonomy): Eukaryota > Cercozoa > Imbricatea > Euglyphida > Paulinellidae > Paulinella > Paulinella micropora. Next base: position 53,543 of record WBZZ01000986.1, on the reverse strand, counting down.
GTACTGTGATAGTAGGCATCACCAACCGCCGGATAGCAGGTAAAAACTACACTTTTCCTGGTGACAGGTGCACCAGCCTGTTTTTCAGTATTATTTGTCAGGATTGGACCTGATGCCATTTTATTCCTGGTCTGTTGCCGTTTTCCTTTTCGGCTTCAATGAGCTAATACAACGAGACATCATTCTCATTCTTGAGGATTGTGTTTGGTTGTATTACCGACTTTTTATTGAGCTATCGTTGGGGGCATTACAGCGCACGCGCAGTCTACTACTGCTCGGAGGCATACATATAGATACAATACAGTGACTGCAAAGATTAAAAAAAAAAAAAAAAAAAAAAAAAAAAAAAAAAAAACATTGAACACTGAGTAGTATTAATACCTGGTGAAGTGCGCACGAGACAGTCTACACATATATACATATACAGACCTGCGATGTTGACATTAACGGAAGTGGACTAGGCTTTAAAAGAAGATCCATGACACTGATTGACGTACCCTCCGTACTCACAAATCGCATGCAGCAACGTCCAGCTATGAAAAGGAGGAGTAAAAGGAAGGAGGAGAAAGAAGAGGAAACGACAACAACAACAACAACAATAACAACAACAACAACGAAGAAGAAGAAGAAGAAGAAGAAGAAGAAGAAGAAGAAGAAGAAGAAGAAGAAGAATAGAAGAAGAAGAAGAAGAAAAAGAAAAAGAAAAAGAAGTAGAAGAAGAAGAAAAAGAAGAAAAAGAAGAAGAAGAAGAAGAATAAAAAGAGTAAGAATAAGAAGAAGAAGAAACTCTAAAATTTTTGAATTTTGAGAATTTTCGGCCGAAATCCGGCTGCCACGTAGTTGGTAGTGATTCAGAGGGTAGGCAGATTATTAATACTGATTAAGTTGACTGCAGGGTTCCGATCATCTGTTGATTTATAATATTAACTACAACTATCCGTGAAAAAATTTAATAAAAACACAGACTCTCTACGAAAAGCAAGCATTCTTCAAAAATTCAAAGTCCTTGAGCAGGAAACGCTCAAAACATTCCCTTCCTTACATAGTATATTATTACTCTCGAAGATTGTCAAATCAGCTGCACTACAGCACCTTACTCTGACTAAGAAGATATTCCAACTGGGCAAACACTCGTATCTTCCAAACATTATTGTCATTATTATTATTATTATTTTGGAAACCGTGATAGCCCAGTGGTCAAGTTCTATTATCTGGGCCCTGTCGCCAGTTCGATTCCCGTCGGTGCCACCAGTATTTTCATTGAACATACCGCTCCGTCTGGACCAGTATTTTCATTGAACATACCGGTCCGTCTGGAAGTGTTGGAACTGCCCTTGCGGTGGTGTCATTAGAGCTTATCGTCAATTCTTCGTACTCCCCTCACGGGTGAGACGATGGAGGCGCATGTGCAGAAATGCATCAGCCATTGACAGAGAAGCACTATTATTATTATTATTATTATTATTATTATTATTATTATTATTATTATTATTATTATTATTATTATTATTATTATTATTATTATTATTATTATTATTATTATTATTATTATTATTATTATTATTATGGACACCGTGATAGCCCAGTGGTCAAGTTCTACCATCTGGGCCCTGTCGCCAGTTCGATTCCCGTCGGTGCCACCAGTATTTTCATTGAACATACCGATCCGTCTGGACCAGTATTTTCATTGAACATACCGGCCCGTCTGGAAGTGTTGGAACTGCCCTTGCGGGGGTGTCATTAGAGCTTATCGTCAATTCTTCGTACTCCCCTCACGGGTGAGACGATGGAGGCGCATGTGCAGAAATGCATCAGCCATTGACAGAGAAGCACTATTATTATTGTTGTTATTATTATTATTATTATTATTATTATTATTATTATTATTATTATTATTATTATCATTATTATTATTATTATTATTATTATTATTATTATTATTATTATTATTATTATTATTATTATTATTATTGCCATTAGCTGCATCAGTACGCCTCAGATATAGTATTATTATTATTATTATTATTATTATTTGGACACCGTGATAGCCCAGTGGTCAAGTTCTACCATCTGGGCCCTGTCGCCAGTTCGATTCCCGTCGGTGCCACCAGTATTTTCATTGAACATACCGATCCGTCTGGACCAGTATTTTCATTGAACATACCGGCCCGTCTGGAAGTGTTGGAACTGCCCTTGCGGGGGTGTCATTAGAGCTTATCGTCAATTCTTCGTACTCCCCTCACGGGTGAGACGATGGAGGCGCATGTGCAGAAATGCATCAGCCATTGACAGAGAAGCACTATTATTATTATTATTATTATTATTATTATTATTATTATTATTATTATTATTATTATTATTAGGGAGTACATAGGCCATCGGTTCCTTCCATGGGCTGATTGGTATAAAGCTCCTAGAGTAATGTTCTATGCCGTCACTTCCTTTATTCCACCGATTGGTGTGGAGACTTTCCTTATGGAATGGAGGATTGGATGCACATGGCCTTTTGGCTCAGCAATTGGCAGGAGATACACTATTATTATTATTATTATTATTATTATTATTATTATTATTATTATTATTATTAGGGAGTACATAGGCCATCGGTCCTTTCCATGGGCTGATTGGTATAAAGCTCCTAGAGTAATGTTCTATGCCGTCACTTCCTTTATTCCACCGATTGGTGTGGAGACTTTCCTTATGGAATGGAGGACTGGATGCACATGGCCTTTTGGCTCAGCAATTGGCAGGAGATACACTATTATTATTATTATATTATTATTATTATTATTATTATTATTATTATTATTATTATTATTATTATTATTATTATTATCATCATCATCATCATCATTACTACTACTACTACTACCACTACTACTACTACTACTACTACTACAACTAAACATTCGACAATCTTGGGGGTATCCCTTTTTCCGAAATTTTCGATGAAGTATATGGAATTTTTGAAAACGTGTGGAAATGAAAGGAATGAATTCCCTGATTGCAGAACATATAAAAATAATATTAAAATATGTTTTTATTAATTGTAATACACTTTAACTTCATCTTCAGAGGTGGGCAGGAACCGGTCCGACACGGTAGTTTTTTTACTTTTTCATAGTCCCGGCTACCATGAATCTATGATGATAACAATGCCGAACATGCAGAATTTGCTTTTACTGTTTATTCTTGCTTATATTAAGCATTTTACTATATTAAGACATGGTTTTACCTTCAAAAAATTCTGTTTGCCCGCTGTGACGTACGCTGGTACGTAGAGGGGGGAGGGGGGGGGGGGGGGGGGGGGGGGGGGGGGGGGGGGAGGGGGGGGGGATGGGTCGGAGGGAGGACGCTTCACATCAGATTCTGGTGCATTATCAGAGTTAAACAAATTTCTAATTTCAGTTTTTAGAAGAAGCGTTACAGTTGCAGTTGCCCTAGACAAAAACCATTATGAAAAATCGGACCCAGAAAAATTCCTTCAAAAAAAATAATCACATACGTCCACGTCCACGTCCACGTCCACGTCCACCCGCAGCACGACGTGCGCGGCGACGTCCGCGCAAACGGATTCCTGAGCTACGCATTCTCCAACTTGCGTCGGAGCGATCTGAATCATCTACAATATGGATAGCATCATGTTAAGGAGGAGAAGAACAAGAAGAAGAAGAAGAAGAAGAAGAAGAAGAAGAAGAAGAAGAAGAAGAAGAAGAAGAAGAAGAAGAAGAAAACTAATACCATGCTTTTCTTCCTCTGAACCAGAAGATCGATCAGACGATGAGTCAGTTGATGAACTGGAAGATGAAGTATCAGATAAGTCATCCTCTGAATCTGCCACTGGTTCTGCAGGCTGAGCAGCACCAAGCTCTTCTTCCTCAGGGAACCCACAGTCGCATCGTTCGAAATGGTTCCACGCTTGTTCAATAAGCTCTGCCTTCTTGAACTGTTTCCGATCGGAGTTTTGCGTTGCAACACCATGCATTCTCATCCATGATTTCAATTCGCTAACTACCATCTGCTTGGACGCAAATTGCTTTTTTTTCCTCTGACGATCTTAGCAACGTGAGAATTTTCCGCCAAGGCTCAGAAGCATTTCCAAATGCTAAATCCTGCTCCTGCTTTTCTTCGCTAGTAAGATGTCTTGCACCACGCCATCTCGGGTGAGCTGGAGGACGTCCTTCATTAACAAAATAAGTGCGTGGTAAGGACAGCAGCTCTTCATCGGTCAAACGCGTAAGTGCGTTCATTTTCTCCTGTCGTTCTTGAGGCAACTCCATCCAATTTACAGGTAGCTCGTCGATCAATCGAAATTCTGCTCTCCATTCTTTGCCTTTTGCATCGACACAGGACATATGAGCAGGACGGCCGGGCAGGCCGCCTTCGAAGTAATCTCCATCCACCTCTACGGTCAAATTTCCACCTGCTAACATTTCCTCCACATGTGCTCGCTCATCCGGCCCTAGGTATTTAGTAGCCAAAGCACGAATATCCTTCTTCAGGCGCGGATTGACGAAGTAGCCGACTGGAAGCTTGGGAGGCATGTCGGTCGCTGTCATAAATAGAGAGAGAGAGATAGATAGATAGAACGAGAGAAAGAGAGAGAGAGAGAGAGAGAGAGAGAGATAGATAGAGAGAGAGAGAGAAAGAGAAAGATAGATAATAATATTATTACCGGGGCGTCCGATAAACAAATTGATCGGTTCTCCTCTGGGATCATCACACACTCCATGAAAATCCTGTGCGTCTCCCCAAGTAGCGATCTCTACAGTCGGCAAAGCGTCAGGATCTTTCTTGGTGATTCTATATGCCAAGGGTTTGTTGTAGTTTTTGAAACTCTTGTTCATACACGGGCTAAAATGAGTCATCCAGTCGTAGTTACATCCGAGAACAACCAGCACATGCCTCTTCTTGTGCTGCTTCTTGAATGCAAGAATGAGCTTTAATAACGCTTGAGCGATGTTAGTTGTCAGGAAGGTGCTCTTCCACCCGATATCCATAACTCGAAATTCCTGATCATCTCCATCGTGCCCGTGCCCTGGTGGCTTGCGATGTGACTCTACTTGGAAACGGATTCCTCTGTCAACGACATTGAGCCCAAGGAAACCCAGCATCGCCCACGCGGTGTTATCACCAGCTCCGTCCCACTCAAGATATAATTTCCACGCTTGCATTGTGCGAGGGTTCCAAAGTTGCCAATGTAAAAGTGCGGCAAGCATAGTAATGTTGCTGTTCGCGCCGTGTTCTACCGCGCCTTCAAGGTACGTCAGAATAAAATGCGTATCGGTAGTGTAGCAGGTATTGATTCCAACGCAAAGGCGAAACACAATTTTTCCTTTGAAATCTTTCGCGGCGCGGCGGCAAGATGGGATCTTCACTGGCGGTTTCATATCGGCTGATATGACTGTGGCAGCAAAATCTGCTGGTGCTGCCTTCTTGCGCTGCATGCTGGCAACGCGGCACGCCCTGTGAATTTTGTGATGAAGCCTGCTACGGCGCCATTCTTGAGCTTCTACTTCAGTCCTGAAACCGTTAGAATGATCAGCAGCAAGCTCTGTGCAGATCTCGCATTTTGAGAAATCTCCTTCTGCAAAACAAACCTGTAATAAGTAATGATAACGAAAATATGCATAATACCTCTGACAAACTTGACGTGCGGAAAATCCATGCGCCAAACTTTGTTGATCGTATTGTCTGTCGGAGGATTATTTGGATCAACTCGTTTCGAACAACCAAACCGAAGGCACATATCTTTCCAATTCTCGCGAACATAGTTTTGGACTCCTGCGTCCTGAGCCATTGCTTGCATCCTCCATATTCCGTCGCTGCATATCTCCGGGTAACTCTCCATGAACTTCTCGCAGAGTAATACTGCTACCACATCTTCTGTTTCAGGAACGGTTGAGTAGCTTTTTGTCAAAACCTTCGTGTTATTTGCAAGAAGTTTGTGTGCTCTTGACAAAACTTTATCACCGATCCCGTAGATACGCTGCCAGGCTACTTTGCACACAGCCTCCGTTAAATACATATACTGAAACGATCCAGTTTTTGTTTGAAACGATTCAAGCTGCAAAGCTGCCCAAGAATAAAGCTCACTGAGAGACGATGACGCATTCTTCGCTCTCGTGTAAAGCACATCACGCGTGTCGATAAATGAATAACACTTCCACTTTTTGCAGCAGACAGACTTAACTTCCCTGTCCAAGTCGGCGAAGGTAACCCCCAACAGTTTTTGGAGCGCAGACGGTCTCTGAAGCTTCACTGCACCTTTCGTGCGACTTTTCATCGTGTAGGGGCGCGTTGGATTCTTACGTGGTCTGCTGTAAGGACTTGGTGATAATCTCATGATGTTATACAACAGCTCATTCGATTCCATAAGCTCGTCTAAGTTCAATCGAAGCTCGTTGGATAATTCCGCATCGTCCACGCAGACCAGAGGAGGAAGCAATCCAGGGTTGATAGATGCAGCATCACCGTTTGAATCCGTATCTGAACACTCTTCGTCGACGTTCTACGCAAACAAGATCGCTTATGAACATTAACCAGCATGAACATAGACAGGTAGAGAAAAAAAATTACCATGGAGCCAGTAGGAAGATATAGTCTAGAGCTGCTGCAGCTACTAACATCATATCCTGTAGTGACAGTAGAACTGTCTGACTGTTTCCAGCTGTCGAGGTTAGCATCAACGTCAGGAACACCGGCCTGTAAAAAAGAATCTTCTCAGTAATAATTTTCATTTATTTATTTTTTACCTGTGCATCACTCAAGCTTGATTTTTCTGTGATGACTGTAATGTCCGAGCTTTCCCTGGGCAGAAGCGTGCGGCGACTATCTGAAATTGAGGACACGCTGTCGAGAAGCTTCCTCTTTTTTTCCGGCGGAATAGATGATGACCTGGAGAGCGGTTGCTTTCCATCAGAACTAATACTGCTGACCGACGCTAAAAGTTCAACCTTTGCTTCATGAAGCAAGGAAATTGACTTAAGTGGAAGCGGATGTTCTTTCTCAGGAACGATGAAACATACATGACCAATGTCAGTCTCGAACAGGAAAACTGGGATTTTAGCTCCTTCCTTGGCAGCCTCTTTCAACCAGACCGGATGTGCATCGCTTGGCAGCGTAGCTATCTCTAGGTCTGGATTAGGCGCATAGCTGAGCAAAATCTCTTGATCTTTCGATATTGCGGTGGTGACAGTCACAATAGGAGTACCCTTGCTGACCTGACATTATTTACAACAATATTTATAGAAAAAATACAACACACGTAACAAAAACTTACATTGCATGGATGTATGTAACAACTAACATAATTTACCTTCACGTTCGGTCGGCAAGTGTCCTCGTCGAGCTTGTTGAACCCTTGCGATGAAGAGTTGACGAGATGCATTGCATTCCTGCTCGATTCGTTGATGAATTTAATTGGATGCATCCCTGTTTGCAGGGAACTCCCAATTTTCATAGTGAAATGATCAGAAAATGCAGCATGATCTGCAGCACGCAAAGACTTTCCTCCTGGTTCGAGGAGCCCAAGCTGAAAAGAAGGAGGAAGGTATTTATCAGCAAAGACTCCGTAGCCACCACCACGGTGTGCCACATATATCGGCGCCTTGCTAGCCCTCAGCATGGCATACCTAAAGTTTGAAATATACATGAAAAAAATGGCAGCGCTTCCCGTTAGAGGGAATCACTCAAAAAAAAAGGACAGAGAAAGGCTCACTGATAGAAGGCCACACACACTAGCTAGTTATACTAAAGCTAGTATCTATACTCCCCTCTTTAAACTATGCTATATAATAATAATAATAATAATAATAATAATAATAATAATAATAATAATAATAACAATAATAATAATAATAATAATAATAATAATAATAATAATAATAATAATAATAATAATAATAATAATAATAATAATAATAATAATAATAATAATAATAGTGCTTCTCTGTCAATGGCTGATGCATTTCTGCACATGCGCCTCCATCGTCTCACCCGTGAGGGGAGTACGAAGAATTGACGATAAGCTCTAATGACACCCCCGCAAGGGCAGTTCCAACACTTCCAGACGGGCCGGTATGTTCAATGAAAATACTGGTCCAGAAATAGACCGGTATGTTCAATGAAAATACTGGTGGCACCGACGGGAATCGAACTGGCGACAGGGCCCAGATGGTAGAACTTGACCACTGGGCTATCACGGTGTCCAAATAATAATAATAATAATAATAATAATAATAATAATAATAATAATAATAATAATAATAATAATAATAATAATAATAATAATAATAATAATAATAATAATATATTGAAGAGGAAATGCAAAATCATGCCGGTCAGTTTCACAAACTTTTGTGCAGAGTTTTTTCCACAGATTGTTGTGTACAGAAGAAAAGAATAGCATTCCCGCTCATTCTGAGCTGGGAAAAGAGCGGGAATGCTGTTACATCTTCTCGAAATGTCATGCTCTCAATAAAATCTCTGCACAAAAGTTTGCAAAACAGCAATCCAAAAACGAGTTTCATCGAATTGCTGGT
>WBZZ01000986.1:17500-42500 GCA_019918135.1 Paulinella micropora | reverse complement strand
ATTCCCGTCGGTGCCACCAGTATTTTCATTGAACATACCGGTCCGTCTGGAAGTGTTGGAACTGCCCTTGCGGGGGTGTCATTAGAGCCTATCGTCAATTCTTCGTACTCACCTCACGAGTGAGACGATGGAGGCGCATGTGCAGAAATGCATCAGCCATTGACAGAGAAGCACTATTATTATTATTATTATTATTATTATTATTATTATTATTATTATTATTATTATTATTATTATTATTATTATTATTATTATTATTATTATTATTTGGACACCGTGATAGCCCAGTGGTCAAGTTCTACCATCTGGGCCCTGTCGCCAGTTCGATTCCAGTCGGTGCCACACAGTATTTTCATTGAACATACCGGTCCGTCTGGAAGTGTTGGAACTGCCCTTGCGGGGGTGTCATTAGAGCCTATCGTCAATTCTTCGTACTCCCCTCACGCGTGAGACGATGGAGGCGCATGTGCAGAAATGCATCAGCCATTGACAGAGAAGCACTATTATTATTATTATTATTATTATTATTATTATTATTATTATTATTATTATTATTATTATTATTATTATTATTATTATTATTATTATTATTAGGAGTACATAGGCCATCGGTCCTTTCCATGGGCTGATTGGTATAAAGCTCCTAGAGTAATGTTCTATGCCGTCACTTCCTTTATTCCACCGATTGGTGTGGAGACTTTCCTTATGGAATCGAGGACTGGATGCACATGGCCTTTTGGCTCAGCAATTGGCAGGAGCTACACTATTATTATTATTATTATTATTATTATTATTATTATTATTATTATTATTATTATTATTATTATTATTATTATTATTATTATTATTATTATTATTATTATTATTATTTATGGACACCGTGATAGCCCAGTGGTCAAGTTCTACCATCTGGGCCCTGTCGCCAGTTCGATTCCCGTCGGTGCCACCAGTATTTTCATTGAACATACCGGTCTATTTCTGGACCAGTATTTTCATTGAACATACCGGCCCGTCTGGAAGTGTTGGAACTGCCCTTGCGGGGGTGTCATTAGAGCTTATCGTCAATTCTTCGTACTCCCCTCACGGGTGAGACGATGGAGGCGCATGTGCAGAAATGCATCAGCCATTGACAGAGAAGCACTATTATTATTATTATTATTATTATTATTATTATTATTATTATTATTATTATTATTATTATTATTTTGGACACCGTGATAGCCCAGTGGTCAAGTTCTACCATCTGGGCCCTGTCGCCAGTTCGATTCCCGTCGGTGCCACCAGTATTTTCATTGAACATACCGGTCCGTCTGGACCAGTATTTCCATTGAACATACCGGCCCGTCTGGAAGTGTTGGAACTGCCCTTGCGGGGGTGTCATTAGAGCTTATCGTCAATTCTTCGTACTCCCCTCACGGGTGAGACGATGGAGGCGCATGTGCAGAAATGCATCAGCCATTGACAGAGAAGCACTATTATTATTATTATTATTATTTTGGGGGGCACCAATACATGGTTGGGTGTCACCGCCACACGGCGGGGTTGGGGCCGTTGGCAGCTTGTTATGAGGGGTACATAATCAGTGCTCCACTGATTCATGAGACGGAAACTTTTACTGAGAGAAGCTCTCTCACCACGCTCACGGCTCTTGGCTCGGGGTGGCCTCTGGTATCACTCGGGGTGCGGGGGGTGGGCGTTATCTGAGGGAGGGGGTTGGGCTCAGTGGGTCACTGGACAGGTTGGTTAACTAAACTACTGTCGGTATGAGTGGGAATGAAGGCGACAGGCTCCACACATTTCCACAAGCCTTGAAATCACTCAACTGCCACAGTAGCGACTGCCTGGACGCGGGGCTCCTGACTCACCCTCTCTCCCAGAACCCCTCGTGCTCACTTTGCGGATGCCATGGGGATGCTCTGGCGGAGGGTCGGGACGTGTTGGGTGCATGTGACCGGGCCTGTCACTTAGTGTTCTCGGTAGATGACTCTTTTGTAGCTTCTATCGGACGCAGGGTGGCTTGCCACGACACCTCAATGATGCATAGTACGTCACGTCTCTGGCCTGGTTACGGGGGCGGGTAACTGAGGCGGGTTCCTGAAGGCTGGTTACGGAAGCTATGTTATTGTTGTTGGGTTCCTGGCTGCTATGTTATTGTTGTTGGGTTCCTGGCTGCTATGTTATTGTTGTTGGGTTCCTGGCTGCTATGTTATTGTTGTTGGGTTCCTGGCTGCTATGTTATTGTTGTTGGGTTCCTGGCTGCTATGTTATTGTTGTTGGGTTCCTGGCGGCGTACATGCTTATGCTTTTTTAAGGGTTGAGCTTTAAATAACCCCACTCGGGTCTTCTTTTATCGAGCTCACCACTCGGTGGATGGAGGCCTGGGGTAGACTTATACGATGTTTTTGATGCTAGGTTCCGTCTCCAGGGATTCGACTGGCATCGCTGCTTTGCCTCACCGCACTGCCTCACCCACACATCCACGCTGGCACACTGTTTCTCCTCTTGCTCTTGTACCTATGTCGCACACAGCTATGAGCTCACGCCGATGAGTGGTTGTGACGAGGTGCACCCAGCTGGATTGCGGGCGAGCCACGGCGGCCTCGCTCTCGCTCGCTCTCTCTCCCTCTCTCTCTCTCTCTCTCTCTCTCTCTCTCTCTCTCTTTTTTTTTTTTTTTTTTTTTTTTTTTTTTTTTTTCTTTGTTTCTTTTTTTTTTTTTTTGTTGTTGTTGTTGTTGTTGCTTTGCTTTGCTTTGCTTTGGGCGAGGCCTAGCTTTCACATGGGCGGGCTGAGCCTATGAGGGGCGCACGATAAGCGTTCCATTGATTTATGAGACGGGTCCCAATTACTGAGAGTAACTCATGTGAGTTGCTCATCATACTCATGGCTCTTGGCTCGGGGTGGCCTCTGGAATCACAAGGGGTGGGCACTGGGGGAGGGGGTTGTGTTCAGAGGGTCACCGCGAAGGATGGTCAACCAAACTACTGTCGGTCGGAGTTTGTACGAAGGCGAGAGGCCCTACACCTTACCACAAGCCTTGAAACGACTAAATGACCAAAGTAACGACGGACCGGAGCGGGGCTCCCGGCTCACCCTCTCTCTCAGCACTCTTCGCGGTCATCCTGCGGATGCCATGGGGTTGCTCTGGCGGAGGGTTATGGGGTGGTGGGTACACGTGCACGGGCCTGTCACTCTGTGCTCTCGGTAGATGACTCACTTGCAGCGTTTATCGAACGCAGGGTGGTTTGCCACGACACCTACCTCGATGATGCACAGCGGGTCCTGCCTCGTGCCTGGTTACGGATGCAGGTGAGTGTTTGTGTGTATTCCTATACATACGTACACGTATGCTTTTTAAGGGTTGAGCTTTAAATAACCCCACCTGGGTCCTCATTTATCGAGTTTACAACTCGATCAATGCGGCACCGGGGTCCCATACCACTTATGTCAGGTTCTTATGCGAAGAGCGCGGCCGCTAGTGCTGGCCCTATGGGTCAAGGCGGAAATCCTTCAGGTTTAGACGTTCCCCGTGGGAGTGCGCCTGCGGGTGGCGATGGCTACTCGGCCGGGGTGGGGTGGTCGAGTGCTCGCGTACCTGACGGGCAACCTGAATCACGTAGAGCCAGCAATCCTGCTGCATCTCGATCACCCTCCCCAACCTCGGAAGAGAAGTCACGTCCGGAAAGGTCTGGTCACGGCGTGTGGCAAGCGGTACCGCCACCGAGGAGGTGGCGGAGGAAGGTACGAAATGAGCTGGATAAGAGATGTTGCATAGTATGGGGGCTATCGCATGTCTCTCAGACAGTGGTCATGGCGCGAGAGCTCCGAATTCTCGGTCTCGGGGAAGTCGAGATGGAATTCGCGGGCAGAGGTAGTGGGCGACATTTGCGGATTAAATGTGCGTCTTGTTAGGAGGCGGAGAAGATGGTGCGGCTGCTGCGGGAGCGTAAGTTCTTCACGGGAAAGGTCCACGTTGCGACGGGTAGGACTTTCCGGGAAAGAGAGAAGCAGCGGGCTGCACGGGGGGGTGCCCAGTATGTAGAGATGCAGAGGGAGCTTCGCAAGCAGGGATTTGGCTACTGGGTGCTCGACGTGGAAGTCGACGAGCCCCAGGGCGAAGCCTCAAGCGGTGAATCTCCCTTGGCGGAGTGGGGCGGGATGCGGGAGCTGGAGGAGCTGGGGCGGAGGGTGCAGGATGGGCCGTGGAGGGTGGCGGAGGGCTCCAGGCGGGCTCAACCGAAGCGCAGGCATCGGCATCAGCTTCGTTCTTCCCAATTTGTGAAAAGCTTCCCACTGAGGGTGGCCTCACATAATTGGCAAGGCAAAGTGGGTGCGGATAGCCCAGGCTTTGGGGAATGGCCGGAGCACTACAAGGAGCGAGGCTGGGTGATCGTCGGAGTCCAGGAGCACAACCTATCGTCGCAGAAGGTGGAGAAGCTCCAAGTCGACGGCTTCGCAGTCCTCGGCAAAGCGGCTGCAACTGGTGCGGGCTCGCGTCTCTTGGGGGGAGTCTTGACGTTTGTGGCCAACTATCTGGCACCGTGCGCTACCATTGTACAGGCGCCTGTTCCACACCCACAGCAATTGTGGGTGAGGCTGTCGTCTGGGAGCGCGACGGCGTCGGATGTGTTCGTCGGCAACGGCTACTTCCCCCAAGAAAATCAACGAGAGGAATCTATTGCAGCCTATGAGGCGTGGCAGGCGGCCGTCTCCTACTTCGCCACCAAAGGTCATGTGGTTACGGTTGGTGATGCTAATGCTAAGCTGGGGCCCGCCAGAATAGCGCGGGAGGAGGGAGTGGTGGGCCTCTTTGGCGAGATAGATGGGAGGGGTAGAGGGGTTAGGAGTGAGAATGGTGAGTTGCTGGCTGCGATGCTTGTTGCCACGGGGTTGCGCAATCTCAGTGGGTTTTCGCAACCACGGGGGGACAAATATTGGTGGTCTAGGCAGGAAAATATAGGTGGACGAAGGCATCTACTGGATTACATCTGCGTCTCTTCCGAGCTGGCGGAGGAGGCAAGCTTCGGCGTCGACGAGGTAGATCTTGATACCGACCACAAAGCTGTGTGGGCGGAACTGGTCTGGGGGGGACAGCCACCCCCCAAAAAGCAGGTAAAGAGGTACAAAGCATTCAAGGCAGAGCGCTTGATAGGCAGGGTAGTTGAGGGTAAGGAGAGTGAGCTGTCTAAGCTTAGGTTGAAGTACGACGAGACATTTGCAGCTGGTATATCGGGGCTGTTGCCAGATGGCCTCCCAGATCTTTCAGCAGTGGAGGACCCGGATGAGCTTCAGCAGGAGGTAGATAGGGTCGCTAGCTTAGTGGTCCGAGCTTTCACGGGCGCAGGAACATCCGTGCCCAAGTGGCACCCTATACTACTCCAATTGTAAAATTGTTCTCCCAATAAAAACGAAGAAGAAGAAGAAGAAGAAGAAGAAGAAGAAGAAGAACAAGAAGAAGAGAGAGAGAGAGAAGAGAGAGAGAGAGAGAGAGAGAGCCGCACATAAACGACTACACCTTTAAAATAACATATATACATAATAATATTAATATCAGCTCACAATATATCTAAACAGAAATATTAATTTTAATTGCTATATTAATAATATTAATCCTGAGCCGCTGAATACTAATTTAATATCTTCCTTAATAGGCTCAACTGAATAACTAGCCGTGAAGGTCTTGGGAGTTCGGGTGATTAGGCCAGGGTTTACTAATGCATGGTTTGATGAGAGTCTTAGGGAAGCGATTGCGCGACGGAGAGAGGCATACGGCCTCTGGCGAAGGAATGAGGCCAACCGAGAGGCCTGGCAAAGATATAAAGAAGCGAGGAAGGCGGTCAGAAGGTTATGCAAGGAGAAGAAGGAGCAAGCGTGGAAGCGGGTCCAGAATGACACCGCTGCCAACTTCAGGAGCGCTACCATGGCCACGTACTGGAAGCTGTCAAAGCGTTTGGGCGGGGTTCGGCGGTCGAACGCTTCTGCTCCTGTTCGGAAGTCCGATGGCACTCTGGCATGCACACTCCGGGAAAAACTACAAGAATGGGAAGAATACCGCCGACGTATGGTGGTCCCCAAAGAAAACAAGTTTTTGGAGGATGCATGTGTAGAGGAAGTCGGTTCTGATGAGGAAGCAGCGCGGATTGAGCCCGAGCGGAAGGCCCGCGAAACCTTCCAGTATAACGACAACCTGCGCGACCAATTCGAGGCCATGGCGCAAGCCGAGGAGATCCGGACTGAGACGGGCCCGCTGGACTATGATTACACCGAGAAGGAAGTGGAGCTCTGCCAGGAAAATCTCCAGAATCACAAAGCGTGCTCAACGGATAAGATCAAGAACGAGATGCTCAAGTACGGAGGCACGCGGATTGTGAGCTTTCTGGTGCGCTTCTTCAACTGGTTGAAATCGTGCGAATACACCCCCAGCGACTAGGGCAAAGCGATTATCGTCAACATCCCAAAAGGAGGCGACCCAACCGATCCGGAAAATTGGAGAGACATCGCGATTCTGAGCTGTCTGGGTAAGATGTATCTGTCCCTTATGGGGGCGAGGCTTACGGCTTTCATCGATCAGCCGGGCAGGCTTCGCCCAGAGCAGGGTGGGTTCCGGCCAAAACGTAGTACGGGGGACCAGATTTTTGTCCTTAAGGAGCGTCTGCGCCTTAGACAACAAGCTGGCCTCCGTTCTTTCGTTTTGTTCGTGGATCTGAGAAAGGCATTCCCTACGGTTTGGCGGGCCGGGTTGTTTTAGAGGCTAACCCAGATGGGGGTACAGGGCAAGTTCTATCGCATTCTGCGGCGTTTTTACCGAAGAACGTCATCGCGAGTGCTAGTCGATGGCGAACTCACTGGTGAAGTGCTGGAAGAGATGGGAGTTCAGCAAGGGTCGCCGTTGTCACCGTCGCTGTTCAACGTCTTCATGGATGAGCTAACGGTCCGAATTGCGAAAGAGTTGGAGATCGAGGACCTCAACCGCATCGAAGACATACGGACCCTGCTTTACGCCGACGACGTTGCGGTAATTGCGCATAGTGTCACGGAGCTTCAACAGATTGTTAATGTCGTGGCGACATTCGTGGAGGACTATCGGCTTGAAATCAACCTGAAACCGGGCAAGACGGAAGTCATGCCGATATACGGGCACGCCAAGTCAAAAAAGTCGCCCCCATGCGTGAGGTTCCGGGGCAAGGTTCTCAACGTCACCGACCACTACAAATACCTGGGAGTTCTGCTCACGGACACCCTCTCCGATAAACAGCAAGCGAAGCGGGCGGCGGAAATCACTGTAGCGGGAACGGCTGCCTGCTACCCCCTCTGGATTGCCCATGAAGTTCCAGCGCGTCTTCGGCTGATGAATTGGCAGCAAATGGTTGGCGCAAAGTTGCTTTACGCATCGGCTTTTTGGGATCTGCCGGGCGCCAACAAGCTGAGTAAGCTGGAGGGCGCGTTGGTAGCGCCCCTGCGGGTCATCTTGGGTGTTGGTACGCGCACAAGCGGCTGCATCACCAGGGGTTTAGGCCGCACGCCGAGTTTTAGCATCCTTGCCAAGGCGGCCCGGCTTCGGTTCCTAGGGCGCATCGAGTTACTGGGCAACACAGCGCTAACACGCAGGCTTTACAACACGGGTCGGTGCAAATGGAAGGAAGATACGGAAAATTTGATCTTAGCAGATCACAGGCTGCGGGAGGGCTTGGATGCGCTCAAGCGGGTCGTGAACGAAGATGGCACGGTAGATGATAAGGACTGGCGGGCCGCTCTGGCGAACTGGAACGAGGTGGTAAAGCAATGGTCTGTCCGGCAGGAAGTAGCTGGCTGGGAGCGGCAGGCTAAGCCCTCTGATGGGCTTAGGGTGCTGCTTAGCCAGATGTCTTCCCGCTCTGCTTTCCCACGTTGGCGGGCGCTGGAGGGGGGAAGTCACAACCTTATCAGAAGGGCGATTGTTGAGCTGCAACAATCGCCTTTGCCTCTACCGATCCAAATTTGGCTCATGCTCGCCGGACTGCTCAAGCTGTTTCGCCTTGTGTGGCACTGAGGTTAACGAGTCGTTACGTCACTTCCTGCTGCATTGCCCAACGTTTGCGAGCTCTCGTGAGGCACTGTTTAAGTTTATCGATGAGGCGCAAGCCCGGCAGCCCCTCATGCTGAATCGAGGAGGGCTTTATCACAGGGAACTGCGGGAGGCAGAGGAGGAGATGAGGCTCTTCAAAGAGGAATGGCTGAAGGGGGAGGATGAAAAGATGGCGGCGATGCTCGGCGTTTTGTTTATCCCTGTCCCAGAAGAGGTGGAGGAGGAGTTAGGAAGGTTTGTTGCCACCATCTGGAAGGAGTGGGAGGAGTTGGAGGCGCAGACCAGGGAGGCAGAGGGGGCGGAGGAGGAGGAGGTGATCGACCTCACGGTCGTTCAGGAGGTGGGTAGAAGGAGGGGAAGGCCTAGTCAGGTAGAATGTCTGGCTAGATCTGTTGTAGGTGGAGGTCAGCGCAGCGTCGCGGGCTTCTTCTCGGCAGATAACTCCTCTCACTCCTTGCACCCACTTGCACATGCACAGCACGCTCATTTGCACATTGCACTGCCAGTAGAGTCTTTGGAGCGGAGCCGCGTCACCGAACGGTCCCGTGCTACCAATGGAGGCACATGTCCGACAGGATCAAAGGCCAATTGACTGATAAGTCTATCATTATTATTATTATTATTATTATTATTATTATTATTATTATTATTATTATTATTATTATTATTATTATTATTATTATTATTATTATTATTATTATTATTATTATTATTATTATTATTATTATTATTATTATTATTATTATTATTATTATTATTATTATTATTATTATGTGGCACCGCGATAGCCCAGTGGTTAAGGTCTACCATCTGGGACCTGTCGCCAGTTCGATTCCCGTCGGTGCCAGGATTTTCAAAGGATATTTTCTTTGAAAGTATTGGTCTGTCTGGAAGGCTTGGAGCTGCCTTGCGGGGATGTCAGTAGAGCCTATCGTCAAATCTTCGTACTCCCCTCGCGGGTGAGACGATGGAGGCACATGTGCAGAAATGCATTCGCTATTGACTGAGAAGCACTATTATTATTATTATTATTATTATTATTATTATTATTATTATTATTATTATTATTATTATTATTATTATTATTATTATTATTATTATTATTGACACCGTGATAGCCCAGTGATCAAGTTCTACCATCTGGGCCCTGTCGCCAGTTCGATTCCCGTCGGTGCCACCAGTATTTTCATTGAACATACCGGTCCGTCTGGACCAGTATTTCCATTGAACATACCGGTCCGTCTGGAAGTGTTGGAACTGCCCTTGCGGGGGTGTCATTAGAGCCTATCGTCAATTCTTCGTACTCCCCTCACGGGTGAGACGATGGAGGCGCATGTGCAGATTTGCATCAGCCATTGACAGAGAAGCACTATTATTATTATTATTATTATTATTATTATTATTATTATTATTATTATTATTATTATTATTATTATTATTATTATTATTATTATTATTATTATTATTATTATTATTATTATTATTATTATTATTATTATTATTATTATTATGGACACCGTGATAGCCCAGTGGTCAAGTTCTACCATCTGGGCCCTGTCGACAGTTCGATTCCCGTCGGTGCCACCAGTATTTTCATTGAACATACCGGTCCGTCTGGAAGTGTTGGAACTGCCCGTGCGGGGGTGTCATTACAGCCTATCGTCAATTCTTCGTACTCCCCTCACGGGTGAGACGATGGAGGCGCATGTGCAGAAATGCATCAGCCATTGACAGAGAAGCATTATTATTATTATTATTATTATTATTATTATTATTATTATTATTATTATTATTATTATTATTATTATTATTATTATTATTATTATTATTGGACACCGTGATAGCCCAGTGGTCAAGTTCTACCATCTGGGCCCTGTCGCCAGTTCGATTCCCGTCGGTGCCACCAGTATTTTCATTGAACATACCGGTCTATTTCTGGACCAGTATTTTCATTGAACATACCGGCCCGTCTGGAAGTGTCGGAACTGCCCTTGCGGGGGTGTCATTAGAGCTTATCGTCAATTCTTCGTACTCCCCTCACGGGTGAGACGATGGAGGCGCATGTGCAGAAATGCATCAGCCATTGACAGAGAAGCACTATTATTATTATTATTATTATTATTATTATTATTATTATTATTATTATTATTATTATTATTATTATTATTATTATTATTATTATTCCGTGATAGCCCAGTGGTCAAGTTCTACCATCTGGGCCCTGTCGCCAGTTCGATTCCCGTCGGTGCCACCAGTATTTTCATTGAACATATCGGTCTATTTCTGGACCAGTATTTTCATTGAACATACCGGCCCGTCTGGAAGTGTTGGAACTGCCCTTGCGGGGGTGTCATTAGAGCTTATCGTCAATTCTTCGTACTCCCCTCACGGGTGAGACGATGGAGGCGCATGTGCAGAAATGCATCAGCCATTGACAGAGAAGCACTATTATTATTATTATTATTTAGGGAGTACATAGGCCATCGGTCCTTTCCATGGGCTGATTGGTATAAAGCTCCTAGAGTAATGTTCTATGCCGTCACTTCCTTTATTCCACCGATTGGTGTGGAGACTTTCCTTATGGAATGGAGGACTGGATGCACATGGCCTTTTGGCTCAGCAATTGGCAGGAGATACACTATTATTATTATTATTATTATTATTATTATTATTATTATTATTATTATTATTATTATTTGGACACCGTGATAGCCCAGTGGTCAAGTTCTACCATCTGGGCCCTGTCGCCAGTTCGATTCCCGTCGGTGCCACTAGTATTTTCATTGAACATACCGGTCTATTTCTGGACCAGTATTTTCATTGAACATACCGGCCCGTCTGGAAGTGTTGGAACTGCCCTTGCGGGGGTGTCATTAGAGCTTATCGTCAATTCTTCGTACTCCCCTCACGGGTGAGACGATGGAGGCGCATGTGCAGAAATGCATCAGCCATTGACAGAGAAGCACTATTATTATTATTATTATTATTATTATTATTATTATTATTATTATTATTATTATTATTATTATTATTATTATTATTATTATTATTATTATTATTATTATTATTATTATTATTATTATTATTATTATTATTATTATTATTATTATTATTATTATTATTATTATTATTATTATTATTATTATTATTATTATTATTATTATTATTATTATTATTATTATTATTATTATTATTATTATTATTATTATTATTATTATTATTATTATTATTATTATATTATTATTATTATTATTATTCGATAGCATAGTTTAGAGAGGGGAGTATAGATACTTAGCTTTAGTATAGTTAGCTAGTGTGTGTGGCCTTCTGTCAGTGAGCCTTTCCCTGCGAGTATATTTCTTCTAACGGGAAGCGCTGCAATTTTTTTTTAATTTAAACTCTCTTATTATTATTATTATTATTATTATTCCTCTTTTGCTGCTGCTTTAATTAGCTTGCTCTTTAAGTTCACAATTGAGGACAACAAACATCGGGAGGGGGCGCTCGCGCTCGACGTTGCACTTACAAAGTACAACAATTTCGAACTGAAGGCGTCCACGCAAGTGGAGACATGTGAGGGTGAAACTTCGCCTTGTGCTCCCGGGTCTTTTTCCCTATAAGTATGAAAGATTTTTATAAACTGATTGTTTATTTTTTATTTGCAGGCTCTTCATTGTCTTTCCCATTGGTTGGCGCAAGAAGACTCTGGCGCAAGTAAATCGAGGTACTGTATGTTTTTCAAAATTCGCAAGCTGCACATATTTTTTATACTTGGATGTTGCAGGATCGAAGCGCTTCATTTTTGCTGCGCGCGAGGTCGACACTGACGGCGATGGCAAGGCTGACGAAATCCAATATCAGCTCATGGGTTTTTTTGGTTTTAACCTTAAACACTCTTGCATGCTTGATCTGTCGCCGATGGACTTCGAGAAGCAGGTGAAGCCCGCGTGGCTCCTCTACGTCGGTAACCCCACGAACCCGCCTATGATTTGCAACTGGCAGAAGCGGGAGCTTTTGCTTCTGTACGAAGCAAATAAGGTCATTTCTTCTTCTTCTTCTTCTTCTTCCTCTTCTTCTTCCATTTTTCTTTTTCTTCTTCATATACATGTTATTATTCTTCTTCTCCACCAGCTCCATCTTTTTTTTTCTTTTTTTTTTTTTTTTTTTTTTTTTTTTTTTTTTTTTTTTTTTTTTTTTGCATCTTCCTTTTCTTTATTTTGCATATTTACTGCATGCTCGCCTGAAACGTTAGAAGAAGAATCAAAAAAAGGGCCCGACTGAGCCTCGCTCTTCGGGCAGGCCAAAAAAACTGAGATTCGGTAGCAACATTGTATGTAATGAAAAATGAAGGATGTATGTAATATTGTTTGGTTCTTTGTGCAGAATCCATCGACGTCGACGATGTTCCAGACGTTCCAGACGTCCCTGAAGAAGAAGAGACCCCTGAGCCTCCTATGCCTAAGGGGTCCAGCAAGAAAAAGCCAGGTAGCAAATTTCATCTTTTTTGTGTGATTTTTTTTCAGTGTTTCTAATTTCTGACGTGACTAGGCAAGCAGAAGTCCAAAAAGCCCGCGGTCGACGCTGATGAAGTGGACATGTCGTTGGAGGTATAATCTTTCCTACTCCTTCTTCTTCTTTTTCTTTTTTTGTGAGGGGGGGGGGGCCCGGGGGGGGGGGGGCAAAAGGTCTCTTTGGGCGCCGCAGCATATAGTTTAGAGAGGGGAGTATAGCTACTAGCTTTAGTATGGCTAGCTAGTGTGTGTGGCATTCTATCAGTGAGCCTTTCCCTGTCTTTTTTTTTCCGAGTATAATCTCTCTAACAGGAAGCGCTGACATTTTTTTTTCAAACTTATTATTATTATTATTATTATTATTATTATTATTATTATTATTATTATTATTATTATTATTATTATTATTATTATTATTATTATTATTATTATTATTATTATTATTATTATTATTGTGGACACCGTGATAGCCCAGTGGTCAAGTTCTACCATCTGGGCCCTGTCGCCAGTTCGATTCCCGTCGGTGCCACCAGTATTTTCATTGAACATACCGATCCGTCTGGACCAGTATTTTCATTGAACATACCGGCCCGTCTGGAAGTGTTGGAACTGCCCTTGCGGGGGTGTCATTAGAGCTTATCGTCAATTCTTCGTACTCCCCTCACGGGTGAGACGATGGAGGCGCATGTGCAGAAATGCATCAGCCATTGACAGAGAAGCACTATTATTATTATTATTATTATTATTATTATTATTATTATTATTATTATTATTATTATTATTATTATTATTATTATTATTATTTAGGGAGTACATAGGCCATCGGTCCCTTTCCATGAGCTGATTGGTATAAAGCTCCTAGAGTAATGTTCTATGCCGTCACTTCCTTTATTCCACCGATTGGTGTGGATACTTTCCTTATGGAATGGAGGACTGGATGCACATGGCCTTTTGGCTCAGCAATTGGCAGGAGATACACTATTATTATTATTATTATTATTATTATTATTATTATTATTATTATTATTATTATTATTATTATTATTATTATTATTATTATTATTATTCTTTGTTGTTGTTGTTGTCGTTGCTGTTGGTTTGTTCTGCCACTGCCTTGTTCGCAAGAAATGAACGACTTCTTTCAAAACAACTGCGACCGGTATTGTATTCAGGGTAGTTCGTCCGCCGGCGTGTCGAAAGAAGTCGTTTAGGATCTTGTGAACAAGGCAATGTCAGAACAAGCCGCATCCATTAAGGAAATGCTAGCAGAAGAAAGAAAGTTGAGAGAGGAGGAAAGGAAGAAAAAAGAAGCGCAAGATCGGAAGGAAAAAGAGGCGCAAGAGAAGCGACAACGGGAAGAGGAGAGAAGAAAGAGGAAGAATTCGAAGAAGGAGAAGGAGGAGGAGGAGGAGGAAAGCTCAGAAGAAGAGAACGAGAGAGTGAAGAAGAAGATGAAGAAGAATAACAAGAACAAGAAAAACTATGATGATAATGATAACAACAACAACATCAGCAACAACAACAGCAACAACAACAACAACAACAAAAATAGTAAGAGCGAGAGAGAAAGCTTGCTGGAGGATCTCATCGCGCGGATGGCAGCTGGCGCTCTGTCTGCTGGTAAATCACCTTCCACCCCCCAACGCGCCACCGGTCTCACCGCTCCCAGCTCACCTAACGCATGGGAGTTTGTTTTAGCATCGCTTGCGCTGACTCGGCGCTAACTTCAAACGCACGCACCAGGTAGTTTGCATAGCTTTCACTTTTCTCCTTCATCTGAAAGATGTTTGAATTTGTTTTGTGTTTTTTTTCTTTGTAGTGTAGTATTAATCGTAATTTTTTGCACTGGCAGGTTTGTTATGGTCGAAAGCGGGATTAAGAACGTTTGTCGCGTGCAAGAGTTAAACAAACTTCTAATTTAGTTAGTATGATATTACGGAGTTAGATTTTTTTTTTTTTTAGTAATTAAAGAAATTTTGTTGTAGAATCTATGTATTTTGCGTGGCGACATCGCACTTCTCTTCCTCCCCCGTTCCCCCCTCCCCCCCGGGGGGGAATTTATTGTAGGTAAAAGCAATGTTTGTTATCATAATAAAGTAAAATGCTTAATGTAAACAAAGATAAACAAAATTAAAAGCAAATTCTGCATGTTGGGCATTGTTATCATCATAGATTCATAGTAGCCGGGACTATGAAAAAGGAGAAAGATTACCGTGTCGGACCGGTTCCTGCCCACCTCTGAAGATGAAGTTAAAGTGTATTACAATTAATAAAAACATGTTTTAATATTATTTTTATATGTTCTGCAATCAGTGAATTGATTTCCTTTCATTTCCACACGTTTTCAAAAAAGTCCATATACTTCATGGAAAATTTCGGAAAAAGGGATACTCCCAAGATTGTCGAATGTTTAGTTCTACTACTACTACTACTACCACTATTATTATTATTATTATTATTATTATTATTATTATTATTATTATTATTAGTGGCACCGCGATAGCCCAGTGGTTAAGGTCTACCATCTGAGACCTGTCGCCAGTTCGATTCCCGTCGGTGCCAGTATTTTCAAAGGATATTTTCTTTGAAAGTATTGGTCTGCCTGGAAGGCTTGGAGCTGCCTTGCGGGGGTGTCAGTAGAGCCTATCGTCAAATCTTCGTACTCCCCTCGCGGGTGAGACGATGGAGGCATGGAGGCACATGTGCAGAAATGCATTCGCCATTGACTGAGAAGCACTATTATTATTATTATTATTATTATTATTATTATTATTATTATTATTATTATTATTATTATTACTATTATTATTATTAGGGAGTACATAGGCCATCGGTTTCTTTCCATGGGCTGATTGGTATAAAGCTCCTATAGAAATGTTATATGCCGTCACTTCCTTTATTCCACCGATTGGTGTGGAGACTTTCGTTATGGAAATTCAATGGAGGACTGGATGCACATGGCCTTTTGGCTCAGCAATTGGCAGACAATACATACACATACATACATACTATAATTATTATTATTATTATTATTATTATTATTATTATTATTATTATTATTATTATTATCAAATCGTTGGCTTGATACGGAATGTCATGCAGCAGCAGCGCGGTTACTTCTTCTGCAGCGCCTCGATGTTGGCCAGAATGTTCTTGCGCACCAGTCTGCTCGTTATTCCAATATCCTCTTGCAGGTCTTCGTTTTCCAGCTTCAGCAGCATAGGCCTGTTCATGCAGATATTAATGCGAGTGTGGTGTGTCTGAAAACAGCAGGGTGAGGCTACACATGCATATGTGTATTAAAATTATATGAAAGTAAACACCAGTGTAGATACGAGCTTATGCAGGTATGTGTGTATTTTATTTAAACAACAGTATGTACGTTTTGTATAATGTCATTGTCAACAGTGTGTGTGTTCGGGGGGGGGGGGGGGGGGGGGGGGGGGGGGGGACAAGGGTAAGATGCATTCAAGGTACGTAGTATATACAGGCAGCAGTGTGGGGACTTTATGATTATTTGCAGGTAGGTATTCATATATATAGCTAAGAGCGTTGAGATTATGCACACCGCTGGGTGTGTATGTATTTCATGCAACAAACAGTTTGCAAGATTTATACAGTATTGCATATGTGAGCCAGGCTGACAACAGGACAGGTCGTGGTACAGAAGGCCACAAGTATGCATTGCAGCACATGTACAGACTTATGGGAAGGTCAAGGCAAAGGCAGGCACCCGTTGATCTTGTTCTTCTGTGAGCTCTCCACCACGTCTTGGCCGAGATCGAGCCCGGCCAGCCACTTGGTCACCGCGGCCACGTCCCACTGCAGCACATCAGTGGCCCCACCCACCTGGCAACAACAAAAAGGTAATAGACGGGGAGTCATGCTGTGTGTGTGTGTTGGGGGGCCTTCTTGGCTGCCGCCTGCTCAGCGCAAACACTCAGTCACACTCACATACACACTCAAAAACACATAGGAACACATGCACATACAAACACATGTACATACAAACACACATACACACAAGCATAGACACACAGACAGGCGGCGGTGAGCAAGCCTCAGCAATCTCCCGTACCTTCTTGGCCTCTTCTTCCGCCTTCTTTGCTTCCGCCTGCCCAGCACACGCACAGCCAGCGTTGGGCTGCAGCTGAACCAGCAACGCGCACATGCGACCGCACCGCCGCCAGCTCACCCGACCAGGCCGCAGCACGCCCCTCCCCTCTCCCCGCCATCACACGCCCGCGTCTGTCTCTTTGTCTATCTATCTATCTATCTATCTATCTATCTATCTATCTTTCGATATCTATCGATATCTATCGATATCTATCGATGTCTATCGATATCTATCGATATCTATCTATATCTATCTATCTATCTATCTATCTATCTATCTATCTATCTATCTATCTATCTATCTATCTATCCGGGGGGGATGCAGAGGGCCAGCTGCGCAGTGCTCCGGCCTAAAACAAAACCCCCTATAATGACGATTTTGTGTCCGCCGTTAATCGCGCGCAGCGCAGGGGCTAAACAGGCAACCAACGCCTGACCAGGGCCGTGATGCAAAGGGTTGATGAAGTCGGGGTTGTAGAAGGTAACGCACAACGAGCGTGAACTCCTGAAACCTCGGCTTACAGGCGCATCATCTCCTTATGGCACACGCCCCTGGGGGAAGTGTTTTAGTGTTGTTCTGTATAGTTCAAAAGGGCTCGGCTACCTTTCGGCTTGAACTGGGCACAGACACCAACCACAGCGAGACAGGTGCTGAAAGTTCTTGTTTGGGGGTAGTATTGGAGGCACTGCTTTTCAAGCTACGCCACGCCCATAGATTAAACATATCTATACATTAATCGATCGATCTACCTGTTTATATACCTACCTAATAACTCTATCTATCTATCTATCTATCTATCTATCTATCTATCTATCTATCTACTATCTATCTATCTATCCATCCACCTATCTATCTACCTACCTTGTAACTACCTACTTTGCTCATTTCCTGCTTAATTATCTGTCTATCTATCTATCTAGATACAAACAGCATTTATCGTGACATCAAAGGGCAGACAATAGACATCACAACAAGTATGGCAATACCTATTGCAAACCGTCGACAGGACCTGCTGTGTCGCATAGCTTACAGGCGCATGACTTGATCCGAACGGCGTCTGCTGGAGGATAATGTCTATACTGACTTCTAGTTTCTTTGCATGTGAGCGGTCTACGTCGGGCACATTTCCCTGCAGCACTTGTTTTAGGTCCGCCGGCATCTTGCTCAGCATGTCCCCGATGCGACCTTTATCGTTAGTGCCCACCACCATGACCACAGGCACGCGGGCAGCAACCGCCCAGCGCAGCTCGTCCAGGCAATACTGTCTGTCTAGATAAGCCTCTCCTTCCTTGCACTCGTCTGTCAGCACTGCAATCACGCAGGGCGATCGACACACTCCCTCTTCCATAGCCGGTCTGGACATGTCCTTCATCTTGACATCAAGCCAGGACGTCAACCCTCGTCTTAGGAACCCCTGTCTCAGAACTTCCACCAGCTCGCGTATGGCTGAGAAAGAAATCCCAGTGACCGGGCTCGTTGAGAGGTGGTAGCCAGCAGGGCGGAGAGCGATCGAAGTCACGACGCAACTCTGCTTCGTTCCTGGTAGTGCCCTTCACCTTGAGGGGCTGCTGTGTCTGCACTGCCTTTCGCAAAGCCTGCAGTTGCACCAAAGCCCACCCCTGCCCACTAGCGCTCGCCTCTGCTTGTCCAAAGGGGAGATAAGAAACAGCCTGGATGTTACTTCCGTAAGCTTCGCGGGAGACTTCGGTGAAAAGCACAACAAGAGCTCCTGTAGCGCCTCTAATTGCTTGAAATGGCCCGACTGCTCCACACTTGCACATTGAGCTCCTCACGCAGCTCGAGCTGTACGTCCACGCCACACAAAGAAAGCCGAGCGCGGTCCTTGAAGACAGGGAATTCCTCCTGAGTCCAAACCACGGGCTGCTCTTTGCGACCTATGGCCCGCTGGATGCACTTGCCAACCAGCCTGCCAAAGTACCCCGTAGGCAGGAAGCCGTTCTCTTTGACTGCGGTCTTGCTCAATTCCACCGTGAGCAATGCCTCTGTCTGCCGCCTTGTGCAGAAGCCTAGCACGAGGAAACAGAGAGTGCGGAAGGACGCTGAGCGTTCCTATCTGTTTTAGGTAGCAGGGGCAGCAGAAGGAACTGCGCAGAGTTGCTTCTTTCCCCGGGTGCGTTCGAAGAGATGACCGATGAAGTATCGGCTGAGAATGCTGAACCAGTGGCCACGGCCAGACCGAACTTTGTCATGAGCTGCAGCAAGTGATCTCTCTGTTGGTCTGTAAACTTGTCCTGAGGCCAAAGGTAAGGCAGTAGCTGGGAATCCAGGCGACCTGCATCAGTATTGGTTGAAATCATTAAAACATGTCTTTGAGATACATAACCTTTGTAAGAAAATAGTTGTGTATCAATTAGCAACAGATCGACGAGCACCTTATGTGAGCTTTCTCCAGAGCTGAGGAAACTTGATTTGAGCTTTCCGGTGTGCCTTGCTGGTGTGGATGCGAAACTCACAGATGAGCGTTGTCACTGGCTCCACCAGAAAGCGCGAGAGATCCAGCACCACCAACTGGCGGAGGTGGTCGTCGTCTTGGTTGTGCAGCACTCGCCCTTGGTCGTCCATGTAGAACAGCGCAGACATCGTCTCCTGCTCATCCAGTCCGCAGTGCGCGCCGATTTGAAGTGCCTGCTGCAGCGTTAGCGTGAACTGCGTACGCACGTGGAGTTCGTCAAAGAATCTGATCCAGGAGTGCGGCATCACGCGCTTCATGAAGTCTTCTGCTCGCATTGCGGTGTCGAGGTCCGCCATGAGCGCTTGAATGGTCGGATCCACCTGCATTCAAAATAAAATCAGTCGTTGATAGCAGGTCGACAGAAACTGAATACGCATAGGGGAAAACAAACATGGATTAGTGGCACATCGAATACACGCTTCATTCCTGGTGTACGTATACAACGCTACATTTTTTCGCTGCCTTTACGATGCTTTAAGATAACAATTTCAATGCATATATAAAGCATCATGTTTGTTTCAAACAAGATTTATGCAACTACATAAGCTTGTCATCTTCATTACACACCGGGTTTCTCGCCGTGCTGTCGATTGGATAGAAAGCCAGCGGTCGCCCGTCTTTTGTCTTCTTGCAGTTATGCCTGGAAATATATGTTGCGAAAGCTCCGAGTTCCTTAACCAGTAATTCTTCGATGGCCCTGTGGTTTCTGTACTCATGGAGCTGGAGCTGCTTGCTGTCTTTATGTGTGCCCACCAAAAAAACCGGAGGCGCGGGATTTTCCAGCGCCTCGTCACGGGCGTGCACCTCGAGGCTGCGCATCCAGAACCGCAGCGAGTCCAGACAGTCGCGCCGATCCTGCTCACCGGCAGAGGGCACGAGTTGCCGCATGTCAAACAGCACCAAGTAAGCAGGGCCGCGCTTGAGAAAGAGCTGCAGCAAAGACCGGAACACCTCCTGGCCGCCGAGGTCCCACACAGACAAGGTCAGCTCGTCACCTCTGAGTTTCCCCTTTTCGATGCGCAGCACCAGCTCCTTGTCCAGCGGCTGCATGCCTGACTGCTGATTACCACCCAACGAGGCGGTCGGTTTCAGCAGCTCGCTCGTGGACGTTGATCCGCACTGTCGGACCGTGGGCGTACTCGGCACTTCCGGTCCGAGCGGCCTCTGCTTCTTGCGATGCATTCTCTCTTGCTGCAGCTGAGAAAGCGAGGCATGCGCAGAGGATAACTTATCTGCCGCACCTTCACCTTGTGAACCCTTCGCGGCTGCTACAGCTGCCGCTAGTTGGCGCTGCCCCTCACTCAACTTGGTTTCTTTTTCTGTTAACACTCGCCAGCTCACTGCCGCATCGGCAGCAGACGTCTGTGTTGCCAGCCGTGACACCTGCACATCGGCGGGTCTGTCCATTCCCACAGTGCTGCCTGTATCGGACAGATACGGATCACCGCGGAAGGCTCTTGCCAGTGCCGTCTTTCCAGCTTGGGCGCGGCCCGCAATCTGGCACGCAAAGAGTCAGAAAATCTTCTGCACGCTCAACATCAATTACAAAATTTGTCTGCACGCTCAACATCAATTACAAAATTTGTCTCGAGCATTTGGTGCCTTACAAAAAAGGCTGCTGCGCCATACCATGACACGGCCGTTCAAGAAAGGAGCACCCCCGTCTTTCAGCACCTTGGCTTCCAGCACGCTATGACCTGATATCAATGGCAGTGCAAAGAGGCAAACACTATTCAAAAGATTAACCTCCGCGATCGCAACGCAAACGCAAGTGGTGAAGGCGCAAGGATTTGATGAACAACTGATTCTCACCTGCTTCTTTTTTTCCTGAGGCGCTGCAACCTTTGTAGTGTTAGGAGACTAAGCCTTAGACTGTGGCTGCGGCTCCTGGTTCTTCTTTCCTTCCTTCTCAGGCACGGCGCTGCTCACTGGTACCTGCAGAGCGTTCAGACACCAAAGGATTCGGGTTGAGTGCGACAAACTGTATGTCCTGATCTCAAATGCTAATCGTCCTGGTGACATGGCTCAGTCTCTGAAATACGAAATTAATCAGCCAAGTTCTGTAATTGCATGATGACCATACAGTCACATATGCAACATGTTCTCCTGCTTTACACTTGTGTACATTGAATGGTGACCATCACTCACCATTCCGTTATAATCAATAAGAGGCCATGCTTGCAAGCAATCATTTATCAGTGTTTAACTGGTTCACGCGTTCACATCATCACTCAAAGGTTCGAACATGGCTAACAAGAATTTAAGTAAAAATAAAATGAATGTATATATACAAGTAATAGTTTGAGCCATAAGATGTCCTACGAATACTTCAAAATTTTTGTCGTTGCTGCGGTTGTGAATCATCGCTATAATCATATTGATATATCATCGTAACTGTCCATATAAGTTATTCTTCTTGTACATAATAGTTATCTTCTTGTACCTCGATCTTGGACTGCTTGCGCAGGTATTCAAGAATCCTCTCGTTGTCACTTGAGGTAAGCCTTGGATACGATTTTTGAGCTCAACTCCAAAAAGCTGCTTCAGAATAGGGTTGACCTGCACACAGATGGCAGAGTGTGATTGTCGTGCGCTATTAAGTATTACATGGCCCGCCCCTTTTCACGAGATGTTTTTACCATTGTTTCACTAAGCTGTGTGGATCTTGGTTGGTTTTATTACCACATATAAAATAAAGCAACAGCTCCATCAGCGCCAATATTATTGCGCCTGATGTCGAGGACAGTGATTCTATTGTAACACATTTA
Source organism: Paulinella micropora (assembly GCA_019918135.1). Taxonomy (NCBI): domain Eukaryota; phylum Cercozoa; class Imbricatea; order Euglyphida; family Paulinellidae; genus Paulinella; species Paulinella micropora. The sequence goes on along the minus strand of WBZZ01000986.1, from coordinate 20,568 downwards.
TGAATATATTGAGCTTCATAGGTAAAATGTTAATGACAAAATGCTTTGTGTCTCTCACATACACACACAAATGCTACGGCGCGGTAGCATGTCTAACAAATTGTATTTGTGATGTCACTACAGGCAAACAAGGTTCTGCAGACTCTAAATATTGCAAGCAACAGAATTGGAGATCAAGGTGCAGCAGAGTTTGCAGACGCGCTTAAGGTACCTGCAGGGCCTTTGCAATTGCTGTTGCGCCTGCGTCGACGATCTTGTTGTCGAGGATGAGTGTAGCCAGGCTAGTGTTCACCTAATATCATTCACAGTGTAATGCTGAAATTCTTGCATGCTACCGCGGCGCGGCGGTAGCAAGGTTTCATTAGCAACTTTGTTTTAGGTCAATGCTACTCTTATCTTGATCGACCTCCAATAATGCATGCTCATGACCACGTAGGACAACGTGAGATAAATCTGGCATGGAGAGAAAGAGAGAGAGAGAGAGAGAGAGAGAGAGACAGAGAGAGAGAGAGAGACAGAGAGGCTGCAATGAAAACTTTATGATTGCGTTATTCTTAGGTGAACAAGTCTTTGAAGGAATTGACACTCTGGAACAACGACATTGGTCCAGAAGGTGCAAAAGCGATCGCGGCCGTGCTTGAGGTACCTTTAGTGCTTCTCCAATAGCTTGCGCTCCTGCATCTCCGATATTGTTCCATCCCAGATTTATCTCACGCAGAGTCTTGTTCACCTAGATGGTCATAAGCATGCATTATAAATGCTACCCACTCGGTAGCATTCACAAATGTTGTTTGGCCTGTATTACTAAATAGGTAAACAAAACTTTGGTTGAGTTTGACATCCGATGCAACAAGATTGGGCCAGCAGGCGCCGCAGCCATTGCCAATATGCTCAAGGTACCTCTAACGCCTTTGCAAAAGCTTTCGCGCCATGGTCCAATGTTATTGTTGTACATGTTGAGCTCGCGGAGTGTCTTGTTCTCCTGCACATCACATATGTGTGCTTTTTAATGCTACCGCAGCGCACGGTAGCATGGAAGTTGCATCTCACCCTTCATATGTATTATGGATGTGAGCAGGTGAATACAACTCTTATGAGTCTAAGCGTTGCAGCAAGCATTTTTGTAAGCAGGATCGGAGTGGAAGGAGAAAAGGCCTTTGCTGATGCTCTCAAGGTCTTACCTGGATGGCTTCTGCAATATGTTTAGCACCTTGCGGACCGATGATGTCGAGTGAAATATCAAGACTTGAGAGCTTGCTGTTCTTGTTTTCCTGCATCAGACACAAACACATTTTCGGATGCTAACATACGTATACGTTATACGCATTCATGCATGCTCAGGCATAATTCAAAGGAAATATACATACCTACACGAGTATACACAATACATACACATCATTGCATCACTTTAATGCTAATGCTACCGTGCGCGGGTAGCATTTATTAAAAAATATTAATATTTCTTATGCAGGTGAACAATACTTTGCAGACCCTCGATCTCTATAACAATAACATCGGACCCGATGGCGCCAAAGCTATCGGCAAGGCATTAGAGGTACCTTAAGCATATTTTCGATCGCAGCAGCACCTTCAGGGCCAATATTATTACCCGATACGTCCAACGTTTGCAATTTACATTCCTTATTTTCCTGTCAAACAATTGTTATTTCTTGTATGCGCGGTGGCATGCGAAAGACAAGCTTGTGGGTTGTTTAGGTGAACTCAACCCTCACCGCTCTCGCTATTGACAGCATAAAAAAGCATGCATATGTGATGTGCAGGAGAACAAGACACTCCGCGAGCTCAACATATACAACAATAACGGGTAGCATTGAAAAAAGCAAGCACATGTGATGTGCAGGGAAGTAGACACTCCGCGAGCGTAACGTGACTGTTCATGACAACTACATTATAGTTGAAAACACCCTTGTGAAGCTCGATTTGAAACAAAATTGGTGCTGAAGGGGCTGCTTGAGAGAGAGTGAGAGAGAGAGAGAGAGAGAGAGAGAGAGAAATACAATATATAGCTGGTAGCATTGAAGTGATGCATACGTGAATATGTTGGCATGTTGAATATGAATGGTGCCTATGAACACATATCCATGTGTATGGAAATGTGTGTACATGCATGTTTGTTGTTTGGGTATGTGGGTGGGTGGAGAAAGAGAGAGAGAGAGAGAAAGACACAGAGAGAGAGAGAGAGAGAGAGAGAGGGAAAAAAAAAAAAAAAAAAAAAAGAGAGAGAGAGAGAGAGCGCGAGTGAGAGAGAAAGAGAGATAAAATATTTTTCGTGTAACGTTCGACAGAAGTCGGCACATGCATTTTTCAAAATGTTATCTTACTGAGGTGTAAATTGACCTTCAAGAATTCAGCCAAAATAGCCGCTTCTGCAGGCCCCAACGAGTCTGATGATAGACCTAGCTCTGTTGTCTTGTTGTCCCGTAGTGAATCAAGCGGAATCCCACACATCTTTTTGATGCAGGGATTTCTTGGCCACTGCCGCCAACGCCGAGCCGCTTTCCACGCTCAAGTTGTTGTCTCTCAGATCCACTGACGTAACGCTTGGATGGTCCTGCACATTAGGTCAACCAGAGCAACGAGCGCATACGCATTCAAGGCTGGATCAAACACACAACACACACACACACACACACACGCACACACACACACACAACACACGCACATAACACACACACATAACACACACGCACACACACACACACATATACATATATATACACATATTTTATATATATATAGACATGTATATATATATATGTATACATCAATATTATGTGTATGATATATACATATATACATCAATATTATGTGACTATGATTAGTACGTATGAGCACATATAAATGTGGACATGTGTACATGTGTATATGCATGTTTGTTGTTAAACGTTTTGGAAAGGTGAGTTGTGTGTGAGAGAGAGGGAGAAGAGAGAGAAGAGAGGGTAGCGAAGTGAGAAGAGAGAGAGAGAGAGACAGAAAGAGGAGACAAGAAGCTAAGAGAGAGGAGAGACAGGAGTCTAAGAGAGAGGAGAGATCAAGAGAGGAGAGAC